>JAHUTJ010000965.1:0-24189 GCA_036250325.1 Characodon lateralis
CTCTGCTCTTACTGGTGCAATGTGCAATCAATGAAGACTGGCTACCAGGCTGGTCCAATTTAGCCATGAAACCTCCCACACTAAAATGACAGGTGTTTCAGTTTCATTGTCCAACCCCTGTACTTAAGAGTTCATTTTTATAAACAGATGGTTTTTCTCACAATGATTCTATTGCATATTAGTAAATTTCTTTTGAGAAGAAATACTCTGATATGCAATAGATACACATACGGGTATCAAATAGTTTGCTTAAGGGAATGAATTGGAAGTAGGTTGGGACTAAATGGGGTTAGGACAGGACAACCAAACACAGAGCTGTTTAACATGCTCAACAGTTACAATCCAAAAAGACTGAAAACGTTAAATTAATGTAGAAGATATGACACTATACATCCAATTTTATTTAGCAACCAACACTCACTGCCAAATTTTCAACTATTCAGTTGCTTGCTAAGACAAATAGTCAGTCAGCCAATCAAACGTGGCAGCAACTCAATCCATTTAGGCATCCGGATGTGGAAAAGACAACTTTCTGAAGTTCAAACATTCAGATGATAGGGTCAGAATTTGGAGTAAAACAACATGAAAGTACCTCCATCCTGCCTTGTATCCATGGTTCCCGCTGGCAGTGGTAGTGTATTGGTATGGGGGATATTTTCTTAGCACGCTTTGGACCACTACCACATTTATTCGTTTCATGGGACATTTCATTTTAAATTAATTCATTTTATTTGTCCCTTTTGACCCTCCATACCTCTCAGAGGTCACATGATGATTCTAAAAAACATCTTGGAGTGTCTCTCAACCCCACCCCCAGGCGTCCTGACCCCCACTTTGGGAACCCCTGCTATAGCCAACCTGAATATTGATACTGAATATTTTCACCACTTTATGAACACAACCTATCTTCTGATGATTACTTCCAGGAGGATAGTTCACCATGTCATAAAGCTAAAATCATCTCATATTGATTTCTTAAGCATGAAAATAAGTTAATTATATTTAAAGAGCCTTTAAATCCAACAGAGCATAAGTGGTGGAACATTTGGGATGTGCACCTATGAAATCTGGAGCAATTATGTGATGGTATCATGTCAATATGGATCAAAATGTTATTGGTACCTTGCTGAATTAAGAATTAAGGAAGTTATGAAAGCAAAAGAGGGTCCAACCAGGTATGAGCAAGGCGTACCTAATAAAGTGGCCAATGACTGGGGGTACATTTTTTTATTATTTAGCAATTACTAAAGCTCTTTACATGAATTATTTAATTGTAAAGGAACGAAAAACAAACTTTTGTTCTGCTCAAACATAATGTAAAAGAAACTTAGTTAAACTTTATGTATAAAAAATTGACTGAAAATGTTTTTGGGGACAGTGAAGAAGACACTTTTTCTCCACGCTCCCTTAATGTAGTCAGTTTCAAGGAGGCCCAAACTGGGCGTTTCTTTGCTGCTGCCACTTCAAAGAAAGAAAGTCATAAAAAAGTTTTGCTCTTTACGCGTTTTTTACAGCCGGCGATTATAACTGCACCATACAGCAACCCATGGCCCTGAAAACAGTAAATACCTCCCATTTCTAAGCGTAATCACGTACCATTTAGCTTTGCGTTTTTGACGTCACATTCATATCTTAACTCATTGTTCTGACCGAATTCTGCATACTTTAAACACTGTTCAGAGCAAAAATCAGCTTTTTTATAGAGTTTAATAGAGTGTGTTGGACTTAAAAGAACACGGTGTAACTTTTGGTGCAACTTTGTAATGTTCACTTTAAGGGACCGTCGCTAAATGTGTCGACGCGGTGAGGCGGAGTGTCGGGGACGGCCGTTCCCTCTTACTGCGCCACTTTAAGTGAAAGGGGGGTGCCTTGAAACCTCCATGTTTGTATCTTGAAATTGCGAACGGAGTTGAGCACCATATTGAATCAAAGTTGCCAACTCTTTCAAACAAATGTTTGGTAACTTTTTAACTTTCTACATCAGCGGCTTAGCGAGCGGACCCTCCGGCTGTGGTAATGGACGCGCTGTAGGCGACTGCTTTGCCACTTTTCCGGCGCCTTTCAGTTTTGTTTTCGTACATGTTCAGTTCATGCAACAGCACCGGAGTCGGCAAAACAATCCCCAAGTTTAAAGCGTGAGGTCCGGACCTGGACGTGATGGACAATCCGTCCTCAATAATCACCCAAGCGAGCCGGGATGAAGAGGGAAGTAAAGCCGCATCAGAGAGGGGTGAGTGTTTTCATGTTTGTCCTCTGCTGTCATGTCAGGAAAAGTTTTTTTTTTCCCCTTTTTTTTTCAACCTGCAACTGCCTGGGCAGAGTTTAACATCCAAAACTCTGCGAGCCGACGCAGTAATCAGCTTACAGCACATTACAGACGGCACTACTGCGCCGGTTTCCCATGAAAAGAGTCAAAAACAAAAGACAGCAGTTGGAACTGTGAATGTTTCTGGTTGTGTGTACAGAGATAATCGTTGCGGCCCTTTGGACTGTGATAAAAGTGAAGGAAGTGACGTCCCACAGCCCGATTACACACATCAGCCCAACGTGTCAAATTTCTTTTAAGGAATAAAATACTTTCCTAACAAAATAAAAGTTTTTAAAATAATAATAAAAACAGAAATTGTGAAATAAAATAAAAATGTTTGACAAACGTATTTAATAAAATGTAAAGAATAATAAGGGGGAAAAAAAGTGTTATTTAAAAAAAACAGATAAATGCAGATGCTTTAGTTATTTTATTTTGGTAGTTTTGGTAATAGAAAACTAAAGCAATGATTTTGCCCAAAAAAACCCTAAATTTGCAGAACTGTCCCTGTGATGAACAGTAATTATTTATGTTGAAGAGCTGAAGCATCACACAATGTGACTGAGAGAAACCAGTTGCTGTGATGCAGATGTTTAGTAAAACCCGTTTCTACTTTCATTTTAATACGTTAGTTTTAAGAAATATTATTAATTAGTGTGGTATTTGATTACTAACTATAAACATCAGTTTCTGTGTAATTAATGCAGACTAAGCTCATACTACATGAGTAGGAAAAATATAGTTTTCTGTGTCTTCTGAATTTATAGGTGTTAATGTAAGTGGCTAACTGAGTCTTCGTAGCTACAGCCTCCACACCTAGTGCAAACTAACGGCTTAGCTGTGGTGAGTTCAGTGACTTTCGTACTTGAACCAGTTCGGGTCGGGTGCCTTTGAAACTTTTGTTGAGAACCGACACGCTTTTCCACCAGTTTTGGGAAATACGTTTTCATTATCAACAGTGGGCGCTACACAACTTGGAAGCAAAGTACAGTAGAATGTTATGTTCTACGTCTTTGTTTCTATCGTCTCCAGCTTCAGCGCGCCGACAGGTGATATCACGGTTTGCACAGAAAAACCGCAGAGTATTGTGCGCTGCCCGAGTTAAACCATAGTTCATGCCCTGGAACCTCTTTTTTTCGATGGGAACACACCACACCAATTCGAAATCACGTTCGGGAACCGGAACGGGCTCCGAACTTCATTGGTGGAAAAGGGGTATAATTAACTCTATATAGCAACAAACCGTCACAGGACTTTATTCACATTTCCATAATTTACAGGTTTCTCTTGTGGATATTAGGGGTGGAACTGTTTAAAAAACACAATAAAAAAATAAAATAAAAAACACAAAAAAAACCCATTTTGGTTGAGTTTTTTTAAGTGTAATAAATCAGACTCCTAAAAGGGATTATGTCATTTCTTATTCCGACATTTACATCAAGGTATTCAATTACCTGATCAACATTTATTTGTTCTTTTGCCAACACTCCAAAAATACAATACGTCGGCAATAGATAATGCAGTATTTACAGGTCCTAAAATATCAGACATTCATAAGGACATGTCATATGAAATCTAAAAAGAATTGTCTGGAATCTTGCAACTCATTGTGGATAAAGCTGGGTGTAATTTGTAAGGAAGAAGCTTTCTTGACACCTGACACTCTAGCTTTAATGCTTTATTTGTACTCAGTACCTTTTCTGGATGATCAGCACATAAGGATTGACTCAGATTTATAGGCTGTATTTACCACAGTGTGTATTTACTTTATTAGGCCCGAGCAGGAATCTTAAATTTGCACAATGCTAGAGCTCCTCAAACCAAGAAAGTTTCTTGGGGGCATGCCCTAAAATGCACTGGAAGTCGGCCATTTTGGATCAAAGGCTAATTTTTGGCTGTTTTTCACTTTTACTCACCTCGAACTTTAACAAACTCCTCCTAGGGATTTTGAGCTATCGGCTTCATATTTGGTCAATATGCAGTTAAGGCATGATGGAATTAAAAGTTATCAAAATCGTGAGTTTTTGGCCATATTTAGGGGGCGTGGCCAGGGCACGAAAATGGCGTTTGAAAAAATGCAATAACTTTCCCAAAGAAATGACAAATCACACCAAAGTTGGCATGAAGAAGGACCTTCAGGTTCCCGACGATCAATGGGGTAATGCAATATTCACTGATCAGATGTTGACATCATCGAAGCCCCGCCCCCTGAGAACAGGAAAAGCCATGTTTTCCTTTTAGAGAGTCAAATTTTGATGTCCTTCACCTAATCAATGTGAAACTGTCCCAAGTGACAGATAACATGATGGTCTAAGACAGTCTCCAGTACTGACTGGTTTGGCTGGAGGGTGTGGCTGTGGCGGCGTGGCGAATTCTGATGTCATGCTACGGCCATACGTTTGGCTCTAAATTAGACATGCAAGGTTCGATTCACTCCAAAATATATATGGTTGATCTTTGTCAGCCCCCAAACACCTCTATTGGATTACATTGGAATTTGGATCATAAGCACCCCCTAGGACATTTCAAGTCCTCTATTTCCCTCATACATCATCGGATCCACTTCAGATATAGTATACATCATCAGGGAGCAATGCTGAACATGTTGCCACAGTCAATTGATGATGTAGCCCCGCCCACTAATAAACAAGTGAGTGCAGCTTCCACCTGGAAGGTCCGATTTACTCCAAATTTTGAATGCTTCTCACCAGACCACAACTCTGCATGACCGAACATCATATGACATGTTGCTCACAGTGCCATTTAGTGGCGCCATGTCGAATCGAGCAGCAGCCTTGTCGGTGGCGTGCAGGTGGCGATGCCAGGCTCCCGCGATCGCTGCACAGGCCGAGTTGCGCTGAGCTGCGAGGGCCTTCAATGCTGCTTGAAGCTTTAATTGGGTATTTATTATTACAGAACGTCTATTAAAGCTCTTTTCTGTACATTGGTGCTAACAAACTTAACAGTTTTTCTGAGCAAATTACAAGTGATGATCATCGACATAAAGTGAGACATAAGATGACACACATAATAACTACCAGGGAGTAAAAGTTGTTTCTTCCTGTCTAACTTTATTGCTTGTGTTGTCAGATGAGCTGGCATATGCATGTTGCCATGACCAGAGTAGCACATGTTGAGCAGTGCCTATACACACGGTTTCAGTTTTGTCATTTTATCCCCTGTGCTATCCAAATAGGAACAATCCAAAATGATCCCCTATGGCAGACTGAAATGATGCAGTTGCTAGTGTATCTCCTAACTCCTGGTCTCCTGTTTTTTGTTTGTTTGTTTTGTTTAATACAAGCACAGCTCAAAGAAATGTCAATATTGTTAAAGAAAGTGAATCTCGTATATAATATAGATCCATTAGTAAAATATTTCAAGCCTTTAATTTGTTGATTGTGGCTTACAAATAATGAAAACCCAAAATTCTGTGTCTCAAATAATTAGAATATTGCATATGAATAAAAAAGGATATTTGAAATAGAAATGTCAGGCTTCTAAAAAGTATGTTCATTTTTATGCATTCAATATTTAGTTGGGGCTCCCTTCGCCTGAATTACTGCATCAGCGCGGAATAGCATGAAGGCGATCAGCCTGTGGTTCTGCTAAAGTGTTATGGAAGCCCAGGTTACTTTGATAGCAGCCTTCAGGTCATCTGTATTATTGGTTCTGGTGTCTCTCATCTTCCTGTTGACTTCAGCCTCAGTCCACTCGTTGTGAAGCTCCCCCAGATTATTGAATGGATTTTGCTGGTGCACCTTTTCCTACCACACTTTTTCCTTCCACTTAACTTTTTATGAATTTGCTATAACTTGCTATAACAACATTCAAATCTTTTGAGCTGTACTTGTACAATGGATGCTTTTGTTCATTTGTAGAGCTGCGCAGTACATTAAATCTCAGCTATCCCCGTAATATCAGTGTGTGCAATATGGCAATGGCATTGGACACAATGTTTAGTAGAATATCATGTTTCATTCTGTGGAGTTTAACGGCCCTTCATTTGCCATGGTTTCACAATTAGATATTTACCTGATATTGCGTAGTGGTGTAAAACTGCAAAATGTGGCAAATGTGCTGATGAACACCACTACGCAATATCAGGTAAATATCTAATTTACCTGATATTGCGTAGATGTTCATCAGCACATTTGCCACATTTTGCAGTTTTAGACTGCAATATTTTAATTTTCTCCCTCTCTAATTCTGGTCAACTCACATACGACTTTAGAGTACGAAAAGGAGCAGTCTATGAAGGAATGTACTGACCATGCATCAGTTTCTGCCTGCTAGGGGGACATTTTGTACCCTCTTTGACAACTGATGACTTAAAGTAAGTTTCTATATTTCAGTCATAGTCTGCTCTAAGGAAACTTGATTATATAACTCCATTAAATAATATCAGCCAATAGGAAGTGACTTAGTTTGGTTTTATCAGGGGTCATAATCAGTCAACTGCCCCAAACAGGATTCAAACCTGTTATTGGTTTGACCTGTTATAGCCAAACCAATAAATGGCAACAGGAAGCAGTAGAAGGTTTTCAGAGAATAACACACAATTACATTGTACATGAGATTTGAGCAGTTTTATGCACATTTATCTCCACAATTCATGAAAATACTTAACTACAAAGCGTAAATGGCTACAAAATAGGTTGTTTTTGTGTACCAAATGGAAATGGGAAGGGAGGAAATTGCAATAAATGGTACAAAATTGAAGTACACCCGTTGAGAAAGCACCACTGGGCCGGGCCACGCCCTTCCTTGTTCTTGTAAGCTAATGTGCTCGTCTTCGTGCTCCCTTTGGTTGCATATCTTCTTACCTCCCAAAGGCACCAATGGATTGTAAAATTTATGCCCATTTGGGTATCAGACATCATTCTTGACTAAAAAAGTGTGAGTTTTCATTTTCAGTGCTTTTACTATACAAGATTTGATCTACCGATCATGCTTTGGAGCCGATTTTGATCTTTACTAAATTTATTGTTTTCGAGTTTACAAAGCAAAACTTTTCTGGTAAGTATACAGTGCAGTAACACCGAGACCATTAAGCATACTTGCGTGCCTCAATGAGTAGTCTGAACTGTAACGAGATAAACTCCCAGCAGAATAAAACACCACACTGTACAGCTCCTGTGTTCCCAGTTGAACATTAACTCTCATCTGGAACAGAAATTATACACAAAGCCAGTACAAATGCAGGTTACTGAATAATCCTGTAATCTACCAGTCGCTGTCCAACAGCAGCTGAGAACCTCAGTCTGCAGCACCAAAACTGCAGAAGTGCATGTTTTGGCAATAAAGGATCAGGTGAAACATGAGCAGATGTTTAGTGAATGTTCTAAGGGGGGTTTCTTGCACATGTGCAACAGCTGAATCTGTTATGTAACTTTGCCTGCCTGCTTGCAGGAATGGTTTGCTCACTGGGACGCGCCACTGCTGAATGACGCTATATGTTGACGATTCAGCCTAAAAAAAGAGCAATAGAGGCATAAAATCTGGAAAAGTAACTCTTTACAGTTATGTTTGGTTTTATTGGTTGTGAATCAACTGACATCTGGTTCAAAGGGTTCCAACGAAACATCTGTATTTCCAGACTTTATTTGAAACTAACAGAAAAACAGCAATTTTGCAAAAAAAAAAAAAAAAAGGATGGATACATTTTCTTCTATGTTAATGTTGATATTTGTGCAAAATTTGTGTAAAAAAAACATAGCTTGCAACCCAATGACAAGGAAAAATAGATCTAAAAATATTACTGGTACTTTTAGTGTCATTCTGTTGTGGGAATACATTGGAATTATTTAAAAAAACAAGGGAAAAACAGCTAAAACCTGCAGTTATTATATCTAGATATGAAAACATTAATTAGTTCTTTATCACTTTTAGCCAAAGTCACTAAAAGCCATTTCAGAAGGTCCATAGAACCATGGACCTTCCACAATGGGCCTTCCAGAGCTGCAGGTCATATTCCTTAAATCTTGTCCTTCCTTCCTTCATTCCTTCCTTCCTTCCTTACTCACTGACTTACTTCCTTCCTCCCTTCCATACATCCATCTGTCCTTTCTGGTTGGGTTTATTCTTTCCTCCATCTTCACCTTATTCAAATTGACCTTCTTTCTTTCCTTCCTTCCTTCCTTGTTTCCTCCCTCCTTCTGTTTATGGTGTAAATCACCCTTTAGTCCTTGCATGTGTCTTTCTTTTCTTCTTGGTGTCCTAAGTTTTGTTCTGCCTCTCTTCCTTTTGTCCTTCTTTGCTTGTGTACTTTTTTTTTTTTCCATGTGTGACGTACTTCCCTTTCCACATAGCGTCTCTTTCCTTGAGTCTTACCTCCCCTCTTCCTTTGTGTCTTTTCTTCTTCTGTTTCTACCATCTTCCCTTGTGCCATTCTTCAGTCCTTCCTTGTGTCCTACCTCCCTTCCCTCCTAGTGTCTTTTCTTTCTTTCTTACTTTTGCCCTTCCTTTGTTTCTTCTTTCTTTTCTTCCATCCTTTCTTCCATCTGCCCTTGCTTCCTTGTAGCTATTCTGTATTTCATTCCTTTGTTCCTTTCTTCCTTCCTCCTAATTTTCTACCTTCCTTCATTTTTATTTTCCTGTCTGTATTTCCCGTAGCGTCAGTGTTTAAAGCACGACAACTGTAGAAATAGTTGTCATTGAAACAAAAAATTTTAAAAATAAAAGAGTTCAAGTCTGGAATGGAAAATGTGTAGGAATCGTCTCTCTTCCAGTCTTTAGGGAACGCTCAAATGTCAGTATTTCAGCTTCAGAATGCAGACAAATGATGTCCTGTCATTAGAAATTCTTATGTTGTCAGTGAGTATTTCTCAACTTCAAGGTCAGGTCTTTTGCAGGGATTTCTCAATATGCTCAAAATGCAACTTCTGAGACTGATATGTGGGATATACACACGTAGATTATCCTGGCTGGCTTCATATAATTTGTATTTTAATTTGAGAGGTTTTCATAGACATAAAAGTCTGCTTCGGTATTCGTTGTCTGTCTATAGTTAGCTGCAAGAAGAGGCAGATGCCTGGAAGATGTGGTTGTTACAGGAAAATGGTGACAGGCTTTAGAAATGCATGCCAGGCTGAGGAAACAATGTAATCCAACGAATCAATAGCACACGATTTATAACTTGATGAAGCAGCAATTAAATGTGAAAAATGAGAACAATATTTTGAGGTAGTTGTGTGTAATGTACTACAAGTGTTTTTTAGAAATGAAATTTGTTTGAGGTGAAGCTGGTAGAGAGCAATGATTTAAACATAAATCAATTTATTTTGGGAAGAAAAAAAAAATCTTTTTACTTTGTTACCCCTAAATTAAATCTAGTGCGGCAGTTTGCCTACTCTTGTGGCAAAAACACGTCAAAAAGCATAAACCTTCAAGTGCTTCTATAGGAATTATGAGTTTAGTTGTAGCAAGACGCAGCTAATCAGCTCTGGTGGTTATCCGATCATCTTTGCTTGAATGGACGGTTCAGCAAGTTCAGATCGTGGAGAAATAATCAGAAATGACATAAAGCATTTAGAAAAAGACAGCTTGTGTGGAAGGTTTTGGCCTTAATGCAAAGGCTCATACCAGCTGTCAAGCACGGTGGTGGAAGTGTGATGCTGTTTTTTGCAGCAGGACTTGTTTATCCTATGCACTAAATTATTCTTCCATCAGATATGAGGTTATCTGTGAAGCTGGACAGAAACACTGCAGCAAATCGAGAACAGAATGACAGGACAAGAAAAGCAATGCCTCACAATGGCCCAGTCAAAGTCCAGGGCTCAGCAAGGCTGTGATGTTGTAGTGGGGTTTTAAGAGAGCTGAGCAGAAACAAGTACTCGCAGACCTGAAAAGTGAAGTAATGTAAGGAAGAGTTGGTTAATAAAGAAGAAACCCGTCTGAGATGGACTTTCTTCTTCATGCTTTTTTCTTCTCGATCAGCACAATATTGCCCCTAAAACAATCTGTTGCAACTGCATGACTTTGTTTGGTCCGGTCTAAAAAATTCCAGGCCAACTGAAGGTGTGAATTTTCTTACTTTTACTAATCCCTGGACCGATCCCTGGACCGGACCAGCAGTGTTAATGTGCCCTGAACCAGAGAAGGGATGTCAGCAGTGGTCACATTTTGTATGGTCTTGAAAGAGTAGGGAATTGTATATGAGATCGGCGAGAATCGGTTATCGGCCATTACAGTGATATTGCCCAAATTTTCATATCAGTGTGTCCTTATTATTGAAGAATGAAGACCAGTTGACTTACTATCACACGATCCCTGTAGCCTTAATGTTCCCTGCGTTTTTTCATCCTCAGTATTTTCCTGCGCTGTCCGTGCTCCAAACAAACAGCAGCTCCAATAACTGGTTTGTAACCAGAACAAATCCTTTACACGATTCTTTGATCTTGATCTTCGAAGCCATAGGAGTGTTTTTTTTTTTTTTAAAGACCGTAAAACACCACAAAAAATTTGTTCCCTCTTTCAAAAAAAACAATTAGGAGACTTTTACTAGAAGAACTTGAGCAAATAAAGACTTTTCAAAGACTTCAACACGGTTTTATGGTTTGTCCTCTCTTCAACTGGTTTGATCTCAATCAAAGAACTGAGAACTGGTGCAGAGTTTATTATCCGTGTTGGTATGTTGTAGTTAAATTTGATACTTAACTCTGTTATGCAATATCTTACACTTGGTAAATATTCTTGTGTACAACATTTCTAAGAAAAGCGTAAAACCATTCCACACTTTACTGATTTTATTTATTTATTGGCCTAGTTAAAGTTTTTTTGAATGTCAGCTGAGCAGATTTTGTAATAGTGGTGGCCTTGGTGTGTACAAACAAACAGCATGCAGGTTGGTATTACATAGGAGTTATTGTACTATTATTTTTATATTAATATTCTATCAATTAATATTAACAATACCTCTTAATTAATTAGCACTTTTTATTTGAGAGATGTCATCTTGTAAATAAATGTGTGATTGCAGACAAAGACCCACATACATTTATTTTTTTTTCACTCCTCTCACCCTGACATCAGCCAATCAGCACTCGTCATTCAGAAACGGAGCTCTGCTGGCTTGATGGAAGATGCAGAGAAGCCAAACTGAGTTCTAACCGATCCGGCTGTGTAGCATTCCAGCTGCCTGCTCTTTAAAGACATTCCATGTGGTTCGTTTTCACAAGTGTCCCACTGCACTCCGCTAAAAATATGCATTCAGTTTCTGTTCGTCAGGAGCCATCTTAGGTTGCAACGAGCAGATGAGCTGAGCAGGATGTCGGCCACAGAGAATGTGTTGGTTTTTCAGAATAAAACTACCTGTAAGGACTTTTATGTTTGTCTGTCACTTCAACACATCAATAGAAATTAAACTTCACTTCTGTATTTACATTTTCTTCCCGTCTGACTGGCATTTGGAGCAGGATGTTGCTTAAAAAAGCCACAGAAAACCTTTGTCAGAAAACCTTTTGGCAGAAAGGCATGTGATGGGATGGCAGGTGGGGGGGGGGGCTGAATTAATACTCCTGGGAACAAATAAGGCCACAGGAGTGACGCTGAAATCCTGAGGACATGAAGGAGTGAAATAAGAAAACATGAGTGTTTCTATATGTGTTTCTAGTGACATTAGACGCTTTATCTGCTGCAAATTAAAGTCAGGGTTGCTTTTTTCTGGTAAAGACGAAGATAGAACATGTTTTTGGATGTTTATTTGCACAAACATAGAATAAAATAGCAAGAAAGTGGAAAATGATGAGGAAACCGAACTCTGAAAACATGGACAGTAGTAGTGTCGCCCCTCTGAAAACACACTGGCGAGGAGCTTCCTCCCAGTGATACCCGTCTGTTTCCTTTTTCCTGTTTTGGCCTCCGCGCGGCAGAGGCTGGCGGAGGGTCACACAGGGGTTTCAGTCCACAAACGGAGGGGGAGGAGGAGGGAATGAAAGAGGCGTGGGAGCTCCACAACAGAGGCTTGTGTGTTAGTAACGCGGTCACGTCCGGACGGAACGACAGAACAGAGACGGCAACAAAGTCTGGTGTGAGAAAGAAAAGAGCGAGAAGTGTTTAATTACAGGGATGACAGGAGGAGGAAGACATTTTCTAACTGATATAAGCAGCTGTAGCTGGAGACCAACAATACTTTGGCTTTAATTAGCTAAAAATTTAATTAAAAGCTTCAAGCTTTCTACTGGAAGCCTTCATTTCTTTAATGCCCTCTAATTGTCCCCTGTGGGAGGGATGGAGGTCAGCCTCCATGTCCGCTGACATGAAGGAGGTACTTTCTTCTCGTTGCCATTTCGTGACTTATGAGGCCCGCCACACTTTGTCTTTCAAAGAAATGGTTCCTAGTCTTTCCAATTTTGTGATTGGTTAAGGGAAATGTGTGGCTGTATCATGTCATATTTACACCCCACGTTTACAGGAAATTGTGGATTACTGATTAAAAGTTCCTGGATAACTGTTTTCCTTTCCACTGTTGCTGCATGCATGTTTGGCTGCAAGCCAGGGACTTGGCTGGGCTTCTTTAGATAGAAACCTTTTCAACCAATTTGTATAATAAACTGAACTTGAGTGCTTGTTGTGAGTTGGTGCTATGTCTTCACCTTCGGGGGGGGGGGGGGAGATGAGACTTTGACTTGGAAGTATAACATAGTTCCTAGGAACTCAGAGACTAGGAACTATGTGACTAGGAACTATGACAAAAAGGAAGTCACAAATTGGCAAAGTTACATAGCAAAACTTTGAAGAGGACAAAAACCACATATATACATTCACATTAGGGTTATGCTAATATCTTTTTTTCATAAAATACAATATTTCTTTAAAATGATGAGCCCGGAAAAGGGTGGCTTGTCCTCTTCAGGTTGGAGGGGAGTTCCTGCCTCAAGTGGAGGAGTTCAAATATCTCAGGGTCTTGTTCACGAGTGAGGGAAGAATGGAGCGGGAGATCGACAGACGGATCAGTGCGTCTGCTGCAGTAATGGGGGCACTGTGCCGGTCCGTTGTGGTGAAGAAAGAGCTGAGCGGAAAAGCGAAGCTCTCGATTTATTGGTCGGTCTATGTTCCTACCCTCACCTATGGCCATGAACTGTGGGTCATGACCGAAAGAATGAAATCCCGGATACAAGCGGCCGAAATGAGCTTCCTCCGTAGGGTGGCCGGGCACTCCCTTAGAGATAGGGTGAGGAGCTCGGACATCTGGGAGGGGCTCGGGGTAGAACCGCTGCTCCTCCACATTGAGAGAAGCCAGTTGAGGTGGCTCGGGCATCTATACCGAATGCCTCCTGGACGCCTTCCTCGGAAGGTGTCCCAGGCACGTCCCACCGGGAGGAGGGCCAGGGGACGGCCCAGGACACGGCGGAGGGACTATGTCTCTTGGCTGGCCTGGGAACGCCTTGGGCTTCCCCCAGAGGAGCTGGAGGAGGTGTCTGGGGAGAAGGACGTCTGGGTGTCTCTGCTGAGTCTGCTGCCCCCGCGACCCGGTCCCAGATAAAGCGGAAGACGACAAGATGATGAGCCCTGTTAATAAATTATGACATATAGTTCCAGCATTTTTGCCTCTTGGGAAGAGCTGAAGGAAGCAGTAAAATAAAAGTAATTTCCACTGTTAAAGATCAAGCATGTCATTTCTCCTAGTAATGAATAATTTATTATTAATATTTCTTTAAGAAAGTAATAAAGGTTTTCGATTTTACACGGATTGTTCACTTCATTGGAGGCAGGCTGAAGCCAAGCCCCTGAAACTCATCAAACAGCCTCATCCGCTTGTTTTCTGCTCTAATCGGAGTAAACACCCCAGAAGTTACTTTGACTCAAATCCAAAGTACTAAAAAGTAATGCCTAGTTTCCCCCAATGGGGGCATGCACATGGCGTAAGGGCCGGCCTTGCTGAATCTACCTGAGGGAACTCAAGGCACAAAGTGTGTGAAAGGTATTAGGATTATTTGTGTGGCAACTGATATTAAATGCATACTGGCATCCTGGACTTTAAATGCTCGGCCTGTCAGCCAAAAATAAGTTGCACCAAACAGAGAGGTTAGTTATGAGCGCCACATGACCTGAGGCCCAAAAAGGCTGTCTCTGTTTGTGTATGCCTCCAGTTGGACAAAGGTTACTAGAGGGAAAGTTTTATTTTAGCCTCCAATTGACTTCCAATGCGGGTGTGTCACTGAATTTCCTCATCTGCTTTAGCTAGAGCAGTTTGCGGTGATGTGAATCAAATTAAATCAATCTTACATGACTATATCTGCAGCTCGCCTCACCTTAACAATACTTCTCTGATGACATTAACCAGAATGTGTGATAAGAATCTGACTTTTTTGGGAGGGGAAAGGTAACAGATTAATAAGTAGTTGCTCTGCATTCTTTTGCTACCTCCTAATGTGCTCTGAGTGCCTCGCCGCTGACATCGCTGTACAGTATATAAGGTTTTAAAGAGCTGCTTAGGTGTCTGTGGTTGTTTTTCTGCTGACATCAAACCAGAGGGAGTTACTCATGAGGTACTTGAAGGCACATATCTCTAGGAGGGCTTGTACTTGAGATAAAGTCAAGAAAAATGCCTAGAAATCCACCTGTGTCAGCCTAACTGTGAAGGACTCACTTTAGGAGTTGCTGTCTTCTCTGCAGGTTCTTCTCCCTCTCTGTCGTCCAAAAAGCCACGAAGCAGAGGCCTGTTCTCTGGCCTGTTCTGCTGCCTGTGTCGGGATCAGCCTGAACCCCCACCTGTTAACAACAATGCCCCTCTTTTAGTGGAGGAGAATGGGACTGTCTCCAAGGTGTGCTTACGTCCTCCTTAGCTGCTTTTGGAGTAAATCAGAGAATAAGGGCTAGGGATTTCAGTCAACACATGTTTTTTCTCCCCCAGGTAAAGCCACTGCTGCCTCCAGTGAAGTCAAAAGATGCTGGGAAGACCTGTGTGGTTATAGACCTGGATGAGACATTAGTTCACAGCTCTTTTAAGGTGAGCAGTAGATGATTTTTGCTTATCTAACCACATGTGTACAACAAAAACTCACATTAGAGACCACCTCTAAAAACAAAATAGTCTGGAGCATTCATGTTTGTCTTATCCTTATACCAGGGTGAAAAGACAATAGCAAGGACTTCAGAGAAGAAATTGTTGCTGCCCATCCATCTGGGATGGATTATATTGCCAAAATATTCCAAGTCCATGGAAAACATTAGGTTTTCAGTCTACCCTGAAGTGGACCTCCCAGCTAATTCACCCCAATGTCTAATCATCATGCAGTGCTCAGAGAAATTCCAGGATCCCTCAGTTAGCATGTTAAAAGAGAAAGCTCCTGACAGTACGATTAGGATAAGATGAGTTGAAGGAGGTTGTCACTGCTCTCTTCACAAAGAATATGAAAACTTCCTTCCTTCCTTCCTGCTGTGTTCTATATTTAAAGCCTCCCTGTTACAGAAGTATCTGCCACAAAGTCCTAGTGAAATTGGATATTTACTTTTGTAAAATATAAATAATGGTCTTTGGAAATTTTAATCTAGAAAAGAACAGAATTTGTTATTCTGGAAGATGGAAAACTGTTGAACACGAAAAGAGTCGTTTCCTCTGTTTTAACCTTTCAGACCGTCGCTAGATTGAATGACTGTCAATCTACTTTGACTATAGACTCCTAAAAACCAGATAAACAGCGCTCCATAAAAATATTAAGGCCAATGTTGTAGTCTTTAAAGAAAAGCTAGATGTTTACTTATCGATGTCTTGGTTTTAAAATGTACTCTTCTGTCTTTTTTTTTATCAGCCTGTGAACAATGCAGATTTCATCATTCCCGTGGAAATAGATGGAACGGTACATCAGGTAACTATCATCCCATGTTGTCCTCTTCCGTCGTCATGTAGTGACTGTTGCCTCAAAATGACTGAGTGTTGTAGGTGTCGCCTGTGTTTAAGGGATTTAAGGAAGGCTGTTTGGAGTGGGATGACATACCTCATGGCTCTGGGCCTGATTCAAGTAATCCAGGATAGGTTTGTTCAGACAAGCACAGCCTGTTCCGGATGACTTGGTTCAGGAACGCTGGCCTCAGACACCCAACGCTGCATTCAGGAGCAAAAATGGAAGACCCTCAATGAGTCAAATGCTTTTCTGGCAGCGGTCTATGTGCATACCTTTGAATTTAGCCTCATATGCAAGTCTGATGTTGCCCTTAAGACATTTTAGAAACATCAAGTTTTCCATTCATAGATATTTTATACTTTTGGAATCAAGAGTCCTGTTATAATGTTGTGTTCAGCACTGAATGAAGACATTCTAGAGTCTATCCTCAGGCACCCTCATTCTGCAGAAACATGTTGCATTTCAAAAACTGAGGTGTGAAGGAGCCTGACTTGAATTTTCCAGGTGTATGTCCTGAAGCGGCCACACGTCGACGAGTTCCTGAAGAGGATGGGAGAACTCTTCGAGTGCGTCCTGTTCACTGCCAGTTTAGCAAAGGTAATGATTGTGCATTTAGAACAATTTGTCAGTTTCTGTACAGTAAATTAAAAGGTTAAAAACGACCAAACTGGAGGAAGTGTACGTATGTGGAAAAGTCTGACCTTGTAGAGTGCTTATGGTAAATGAAACCATGATGAAGGAGGCCCTGTTAGACTTATGAGCATTCGAAATAATGTTGTCAAGCAGGAACAGGAAACATTTCCTAAGGCTTGCAAGCAGAGGTGATGCAGCATGGTGTAAACCATTTATTTGATTTACGTTGAGTCTTTTTTATCTACTTTTACACAGACATTTAGGTAATGTTGTGAATATGAAAAGCTCGTGTTTAAAAAATCCTAAGTATGATTCTACAGCCTGTAGAAATTAACTGGAGTCATCATATTTTATACTTTCTTTTTCTTCTTTACAGTACATTGAGGTTTCCAAGTATTCGTTTATACAAATCTCTCTAAAGGCCAAACCTCTTCGGAGCATACACTGAACAAAAATATGTTTGCTGCTGCTCCCATTTGTCACGAGCTGAACCCAAAGATCTAAGACTTTTCTAAAATGCCAATTTCTCTCAGATATAGTTCCCAATCTGTCTAAATCTGTGAGCTCTTCTCCTTTGCTGAGATAATCCATTCACCTCACAGATGTGAAGTGGCATATGAAGCATGGTTGTTGCCCAGGTGTGCCTTAAATGTTTAGTTTTATCACACAACACAATGCTCCAGATGGTGCAAGTTTTGAGCGAGCGTGCAATTAGCAGTCTGACTGAAGGAGTATCCACCTGAGCTGTTGCTCGTGAAATCAATGTTCATTTCTCTATCACAAGCGGTCTCAGAGAATTTGGCCGTACATTTTACAGCCCTCACAGCCTCAAACCACGTGTAAGCACACCAGCCCAGGACCCTTCACATCCAGCATGTTCACCTCCAAGGATCGTCTAAAACCAGCCACTTGGACAGCTGCTGTGGCAATCAGTTCCATTACCAAAGATTTTCTGCACAACTGTCAGAAGCCGGGAAGCTCATTGCATGCTCGTCACCCTCATTAGGGTCTTGACCTGACTGCAGTTCGTCGTCGTAACCAGCTCGAGTCGGTAAATGCTTACATGCGACGGCATCTGGGACTTTGGAGACGTGTTCTCCTCATGAATGAATCCAGGTTTTCACAGTACAGGGCAGATGGCAGTAGAGCGCCTGAGCGGTTTGCTAATGTCAACCTTGTGGATAAAGTTGGCCCATAGTGGCGGTGCGGTTATGGTATGGGCAGGTGCTATGGACATCAAACACGGGTGCATTTTATTAATGGCATTTTGAATGCACAGAGATACAGTGACGAGACCCTGGGGCCCATTGTTGTGCCATTCATCTATGGCCATCACCTCATTTTGCAGCATGGTAACACATGACACCATGTTGCAAGGATCTGTACACAATTGCTGTGCAAAGATCGTGTGGTCCAAACGACATCTTGCCACACCTGTGAGGTGGATGGATTATCTCTGCTCTCTAACACAGATTTGGGAACAATATTTGAGAGAAACAGACCTTTTGTGTACACAGAAAAAGTCTTAGATCGTTGGGCTCAGCTCATGAAAAATGGGAGCAACAAGAAAAGTGTGTTTATATTTTTGTTCAATATAATTCTTTACTTAAGGTAAAATAGAGAATGTCATCTGCCCTAAATGTTTTTTCACTTCTAAATATTCTCACGGTAAAGTCAGGAACTTCACTCTACTTTGTACTTTGGAAATAGCCTTATAGCCCTTTCCAGATTGATGAAAAAACAGGTTAATGCTGCTGCCCTACTGCCTTGGCATTGTATTGACACACATTGAAGTAACCTTCATAGGATTTCCACTTTTAGGAAGATCAACAACTGTTAGTTTGTCAAGGAGATGATGTCGCCTTATTGATTAACAATGCTTTTCTGAGTCAATGCTTTTCCTATACCATCTTGGCATTGGGTTACCATGAACCTAAATGTTTTAGAGCAGAAAAAACTGTTTTGTTTCTCAAATACACATGTTCATTTTATACTAAATCATTCTTAAAGCCATCCTGTAAGTTAGAACATGTCTTTGCATCAGTATGCAGACCCAGTCTCTGACCTCCTGGACAAGTGGGGTGCGTTCCGCTGCCGCCTCTTTAGGGAGTCGTGCGTTTTCCACCGAGGTAATTACGTCAAGGACCTGAGTCGCCTGGGTCGTGATCTCAAAAAAGTCATTATTGTGGACAACTCCCCCGCCTCCTACATCTTCCATCCCGACAACGCAGTGAGTGCACACGGAACCAATGTTGAAGATGACATTTCACCTGTTTCTGGAAACTGAATAACCACCCCTTGTTTCTAGTTTAACAGCTGGTAATTAGTCATTGAAATTTTCATAGCCTAAATAAGTCTTGAGGTTTCTGTCACATTCAAATGATAAAGAAGTTGGATTGTGCTTTCATTTTGTGATTTCTCAGGAAGAAAGTGGTTGAACGTCACAAAAGATATTAAATACTCTTTCTCTCCTCCCTGTAAAGGTGCCCGTTGCCTCTTGGTTCGACGACATGTCCGACACTGAGCTGCTTGACCTCATCCCGTTCTTCGAGAGGCTGAGCAAAGTAGACAATGTCTACACAGTCCTCAAACAACAAGGGACTCCAAGCTAACGCCGTTCCACTCTTCATCTCAGCCCTGAACAAAACAGTGTAGAAACAAAACAGAAATCGAGAAAAGCGAACGGAAAATGCACACATCAGTGAGGCTCGAGCTCCGGCTATCACTGCCCACCAGAACACAATGCAGCCTCACAGCTGACAGAGCCTTCACTCTCCCAGCATCAAACCCACCTCATGATTGGGTGACTTTACAGCGACTTTGACGGCAGCTACGCCGCCACCTTCTAGTCAAACATAGAACTGCAACTCGCATCAGCTGATGTGGGTGAAAGGTTCAATGAATGTTTAATGATATTTTCCACAGTGTTCGGAGAACGTGCAGCAGATCTCCCGCAGCAGAGCTCAGTAGCCATGAATCCTCTGGTCTCCACCAGAGTACTGGATGCAGATTTCTCCACAGAATGCTCCTTTAAACTGACTGGAAAGGATTTTTTGGGAAGGTTTACATGAAAACACACTTGGTCCATCACTGAAAGGGCGAGCGATATATATGCACTGCACATTCTTAATGTCTGGATCAGCACTAATAATACACCCTTGTTTTTAGAGCAATTCAGGGCAGTGTTATAAAATAATCTCACCTAAATTAATTACAGCTGGAGCTGTAAGAGTTGAAAATATATTTAAAAAAATAAGTGATTGGACAGCACTTTGTTTGACGTGTAGTCTATATCGCAAATATTCACTTAAATGTGTAAACTGATTATTTTTGCCGTTTGTGCACCAACTTGGCTTAGAAATTAGCCTAACGAATACAAATGTGAGATATTTCCTATCTGCTAAACTAGGTAATTTCCCACCAATTTATGCTTTTAAGTAGACTAGATTTGCTTTGATTAAACCCTAAACCCAGGAGAAAGAGCAGCTCTCATTGGTTGTTGGGTCTGGGTTTCCAGGGGCAGTTCAAAGACTTATTCCTGCTTGCGACCATGTGTCGATAAATGTCACGACAAGTTGACTCCAGAGAAAAGAGGACCAGAACTGTCTTCCAAACCCAAACCTGGAAACCAGTCGCCGTTAATGGTGCATCACAACCGTGTCTGATTTGTCCTTTGCTTGAAAGCCACACACAAATGAACTTTTTTTTAACTGCTTTTAACAGACTTTATTTAAAAGATAAGAGAAAGTTATATTATAGTGAAACAGTAGGCTTGTAAGTTTGGTTCTGTAATATTTTCTTCCCTAAGCGGTACTTGTAGTCTGGAGGCAATGTTGTGACAAAGCCATCAGTAGCAAATAATGGTTCGGTTCAGTCCAGATTTAAGGGATAAATCCACCTTAAAGCTCTTCAACACTATTGGCTGAGAATCTGTTAACTCTGTAATATAGTCCAGCCATGGGAACATTTAACATTCTTTGAATTTGAAATATAATCATAGAAAACCACAGTCCTGACAACAAAAACATTTACTTATTTTTTGTTTTCATTCAGTGTTGCCAAAGGCATTGTGGGAAGTGTAGGAAATCACTATGTACACAATTGCTGACAAAGTATAGTTGATATAAGGCTGGAATATGTGCCCTTTCCCCCAATCTCTGCCTCTTTGAGACCATTTTTGTGGTCTGTTGAGGTAAGGAGCAACAAGTTCTGCAGCAGTCCGCTGTTCCACGTTTGCGATGACAATGGCCTGTATTGAATGTATTGAATAAAAACTGTGGGTTGGACTTTGAGCCTGGGTTGCAAAATTGTGATGGGGCAGGGAGGTTAAGAGCTATTGAATTATTTTTATATGTAAAACTCTTTTCAATCAGCTTGTTTATAAATACTTACTGATTTTTATTCCTTATTTCACCCACGAGTGGATATCTGATACAATATTCATAGTATGTTTTCCAATCTGACTTTTTCTTGCTCTTTTTTTTTTTTTTTATGCAAGACTTGGTTGGATACCTCATATATTGGTAGTTTGACTATGGATCAGAACCAGCAGATAACAAAAAAAATAGTATCTTACTGTTTTAGGCACATAATAACAGGGTGACTGTTTTAAAATGTGTTTTCCATGTAAGCCATTGTCACGTGTTGGTCAGAAACGACACTGTTTTGAATTCATTCGCAAAGTATTTATAGGAACATTAAGTCGTTTTGTCATCTGATTACATTCATGAGTATTGCGTCACTATAGGGGCCCATTTGCTGATACTGTACTTCTTACACATTAATAGATATGTACATGTTGTTTTGCACAGTAATAAAGCAAATAAATTAAAATTTATACATATATATATATATATATATGGAATATTAATTTTACTGTACTCATGATTCAATAGATGTAACCTAATTTTTGACTATTGTTTTATCATACCAAATAATGTATGACTGTATGAAATATTGCCATTTTCTTTCTTTCCCATCAGGGACATGATAATTGAAAGATGGTCCAAGTGCTACTTTGTAAGGCTTCTTCTATTCAAGAGGATGAGAGGAACATGAAAGTACACCTCTTTTAACTGAATTCTAACAGTTCTCCAGCCTGAAATTTTAGGGGCTTTTTTTCCCATCAGCTTTTTGGGCTTCATTTTTTGATCTCAATATAAATATATACTGAAAACCAGTCGTCTTTATTTTCTGCATGCTCCAAACACAATGAAAAACGACAGAACCGTGTTACACATTTTCACACAGTACAAACAGAAACCAAAGTATGATCTTCAATAAATGCCTCGTGTTGGTAGATGAACCAAAAAGATAAGCCTGTCAGTCAGTCATTTTCTATGCCACTTATTCCATGGTGGGTTGTGGAGAAGCTGGTGCCTATCTTCAGCAGGGTAAGAGGCGGGGTACACCCTGGACAAACAAAAGATAAGTGTTAGGTTAATGGAAATTAAAATTTTAATGCTAAGTTGTTTAAAATAAGGGTGGAATTTCGGACTGTCCTGAAACTGAATTCTATACTTTTCCACCCTGATAAGGTAAGAATATCTGAATCCAATGCTCTATTACATTAGCATTTTTCAGTCAAGTGTAACATAACATAATAAATATCAGTACAAATTAAGTCACCATGAATAAATTTGTAACTTTCTCTTTATTTGCTTTTCAGTAACTGAGTTAAATTGTTTCCAACAACCAAATGTTCTTCTCTTAATGCTCATAATTGGCCATTTTTGGATATTTCTTGCTTTTACCTTAGAAATTGTTTTCCCACCTATGCACACAAGGGGCTTCATATTGAGTTACAGAAATAAAGGAAGGGAAGGCAAACCAAAAGTAAAAATAGTTTTTAAATGTAATATAAGGGATATCTTTCATATAGTGGATATGTGTTTCAGATACAGATCTGGGAAACAGGGAAGTAAAAATTTTATTGTCTAAAACATCTCTGTTTTAGCAGCTAGCTGTGTGAGGTAAATGCTTGTGCTATTTGCCATGCAACGCCGTTACAGCGGCCGTTAAGTATAGCTACAGTTCGCGAGTGAAGCTCAGCTGCTAAAGCCCATTAGCAATACAGTTTTTTGTTTTTTTTTATGTGCTGCTCCTTCAAATATATTCTTAATTCTTGGGCTATTATATGAAAATCCAAAGTAAAAAATCAGGTTTCTTTTTGAAACCATTTTAGTACCACAAAATAATGTGCATTTGGATGAAAGATATCAGTATAATCTGGCTATGAACCACTAGCTCAATAAATCTGATTCACACTGTGATAATATGCCTTTGTGATTTTGATTTTAAACTAAAATGCTTTCAAAATTTATTCAGAGTATTAGTATTTCCCCAGCAAAATAAATATTAAATTAGGTAATCTCCCAAAAAATAACTAGATGCAGTAGTACTAATTTAAATTGGATACCATTTAATTAATCCAGAAAATAATAACATTGCTGTTACTTTATAACATTCTGTTAGTAGTATCTCTTTTGCTACCTAAACCGCTCTGATCAGTCAGGACTTGAAAAAAGACCAACTTATGCCCCTTTTCCACTGGCTCAATTTGGCCCTACTCGACTCCACTCGGTTCGCTATGCGAGCGTTTCCATGACTGTTTTTTCCGTACCGGTACCTACATTTTTGGTCTCACCATCTGCAGGAGGAGAAACCAGGCAGAGAGCAGCTGCCTGTAATCAGACTACCTGCATCGGACCAAACGGGAGGACGAGCCCGCTGAATCTGCAGAGCACAAACATGCAATATCCAGCCTAAAACTAACTTGAAAGATCAAAAGTCCACGGTTTTGCACTTTTAAGTCCTTGTCCTCGTTATTGCCATGGATAAGACAAAAACTTATTCATAAAGCCCAAAATTGTAACTTCTTCAGGCAAACTTTAGAGCTGTACCAGTCCAGAGACCAGTGTCTCTCCTCTCTGCTTTTCCTGCCACAACCCCTTGCATCAGAACCCCTGAGCCTTATAAGTTCTGGCTGGGCTGGGGTCCAGATAATTATCCCAGTGGATTATTTTAGACATGAAAAACATAAGACATTCTTGCGTACATTCTTACATTAATACAAAGGTTATTAGTATCTGACCAGTGAGGACATGTTTAGCCGCATGCTGTCATTAAACCGCTGGCTGTCTAGGTGGTGTCCAGAAAACGATGTGGGCTACATTGATAATTGGTGAAAATTTTGAGGGAAACCTGGTCTGATCCAAAGAGACGGCATCCATCCCACTTTGGATGGAGCATCTCTTCTTTCTAGGAATCTGCCGGAATTTATTAGTTCTCCAAAACTCTGACAACCCAGGGTTCAGACCAGGAAGCAGGGTCGTAGTTTAACACTCCTCTCTGCAGCTTCTGTACTGCTACCCACCCATTACCCTATTAAGACAGTGTCTC
>JAHUTJ010000966.1:0-24179 GCA_036250325.1 Characodon lateralis
ATTCTATGTTTTAGTTTTGTATTTCATAAAAATAAGAACAATGCTTTATTTATAATACTCTTGATTTCCTCCCTATCTCCCCTCTGTTCCTAATATTCCTTTTAGACTGCATTTCCTCCCATTCCGGCACTACGTTTACTGGCGGTGAGGAGTGTGACAGCGCATGCGCAACGCGAATCGATTGACTATGCTCCACTAACCAGCCTGAGATCACGTGACACCAATTCACTGATGTAAATTCGTATTCTCAAAGAAAAGAAATCCTATTCACAAACTGTTATAGCATATTGTATTCATAAAGAATAAACCACAACTGTAAACTTGAACTTTGTGTTTGTAATTTCTTGAAGCTGTAACATTTTATTTTGTATTACAGAGAAAATATACCTCTTTTGGATTTTACTTATGCACAACTATTGACTAATATGCACACATTTCCGTCTTTACATACACATTGTTTTTGACAGCGTTCTTACCCCATACAAAACTACCTTAAGACTACAACGCAGCAATTGGCTACAATTTAAAATGGGATCTGAACTATCCCATTCTTTTGTGAGCTTGATCTCTCCACTGAACACTAGGTGGCAGCAGCGCCCCTTTGATGACAGGTTACTGTCAGAAAACACCAAAGAAGGAAGTGGAGGAGGAAAAGAAACAGTTGGCTTTCTGTTAACAAACAAGGTTACACATCTATCTTAAAGGTATGTTAAAAAACTCAGCTTTTTGGGATGAAATCTGTTAAATGATTCTGGCACTTGCTGGGCTTCGTGTCTCTTTTTAAGCTCGTCTGAGCTGACAGGAAAAGGAAACAGGCGCTAATAATAGCAGGTCCAGTTAGTGTCACTGGCTAAGAGTTAGCTTCTGGCAAGCTAAAGACGTGCACATTTACTGTTTACTATGTTTCTTCATTTTTTTGTGCGAGTGAAGCTTTTTTTTAGTGGAAACACTTATAGGTTGGACACAGGGGAGGCTAATATTACTCATATCTCTTTCTCTGCTTTCTCATGCTAACACCCTGGTTGCTTGCTAACATTCGTCGTTTTAAGAAAAACACCTGGAGCTTTTAACAGGACTATCATGAGATCTGACTCACAGCCAGGTTGCTGTCAGATGAGTCTGTCTGCTTTGAAATCGCTAGTTTCAGCTCAGGATTTATATACACTCCTGTTGATTGCGTTATTCACCAATGAAGCTGTGTGTATTGCTTGTACCTTATGTTGCATGTTTACATGTGTTCGTGTTGAAGCTAGCTTTAATATCCTTTTATCAAGGGCTTGACAGTTAAAGACAGTCATCCGCAATACATGTAAATTCACCATAAGCAAATAACAGCACTGACGATTGCATTTTTCTTGTGAATTTCTTCGAAACATGCATGTTTTTGCTATCATGATAAACTCGATTGCTGTGCTTTATGAATAATTGACTTTCGCCTTTCTAAAAAATCAATGCCACATTATAGATGTACTCTGCTGCAGATAGATATCCTGCATTACGATCTTTACATGGTAATTTAATCAAAAATAAAATAAAAAGCTTTTCCTGCTGCTTTGTATTGATTTATCACATTAAATCCCAATAAAGTACATTGAAGTTTGGGGTTGTAACATGAAAAAAACGTGGAATAGTTCAAAAGCTATGAACACTTTTTCAAAACACTTTTGTGCTAAAATTTGGAATATAAAAAAATCTTGAAAATGAAAGTTTTATTGGTAAAATATCTAATTTGAATGTCCTTTGGCTATTCCAGGGAATAGAATTACTTTAAAAAAAAAAACTTTTTACTGACTTGCATATTAATCAACCCTTATCTACTGGGAGAATATGTAGCACAGGGTAACTAATATAGTAAAAATTTACTTACCTATGTTACCTTTTTATATATCAGTCAGTCATTTTCTACCACTTATTCCATAGTGGGTCATGGGGAAGCTGGTGCCTATCTCCAGCAGTCTATGAGCTTATTTAAATTTTGAGGTTGTATTCTTTGATTGAAGTACCTGTCTTGTATAGCGATCTATTTATTTTCAGGTGACGTATTACATCATGTGAACCGTGAGGAACCCTTTTCAACTTGATATGAGCATCTGGAGGAAACTTTGCAGCAGATCATGGATTTAGGAACAATTTGCCTCTTTTGAAACTGACAACCTTAAAGGACATGGAGAGGGAAGTGGCTGAGAAAGAGATGGATGATGAGGAGGTTTGTGTAGGTGATTTTGTCTCAGAGGCCAGGTTTAGTGAGCAGCAAACTGGAGGGACTGGTGAGTACATGCAGGAGCATAATTTTGTCCATCTCAAATCTCAGGAAATACCAGTTATTGACTCTGGAGTTGGTGATGCAGAGTCATGTGAATCCACAGAGACTAAAGAGAATACAGAAGAGGTTTTAGTGGGGTTTGAACATGACTTGGATTATGAGAACCCACAGGTTATAAATCAAGAACAGGATGAAGCTGCAAAGGAGCAACAAATGAATGGAGAGTCTGGCTGCAGGGCATTGGGAGGTGGACGGAGGTGCAAGTTGAGGAGCGACAGTTCTCTGTTTGAGCAGAGCGGTCAAAGTGCTTTTTCCTCCTTTCAGAAAGGCAGCATCCCAACAAGTGGAAGTCGGCACAAGCCGACTCGCAGGCGCAACCATCACCACCATCAGCAGGGCCGGGGTCGCAGGAGGTCAGGAAGACAACTTTTCTTGGCTTTCAGAGAGATGCTGTCTGAGTCTCTGAGTGTCTGGTGCATCTCGTGCGTCCACATGCTGATTGAGATTATTGTGACATTAACTCACAACTGTGGAGTCTGTGTGGAAACCGGAGTCTTGAAACTTTACAACTTTGGGATGCAACTTCTTGTTAAGATCACTGATCTACCTGGAATGAAGGCAGACATTAGTCGGATTTTGAAATGGACGAAATGCGCAGGAGCCGACCTTGGGGATAAAACCGTGGGGACTCTGAAGTGGTTAAAGACAGCTGTCTCCTCTTGTTTCAGACTTTTCTGTGCTGTAGTTATTTTCAGCTTCCAGTGGGTAAAGGGAATGTTACTGCTTGTTGGTGGTGAGAGGGGTAAACGCTGTTGGACAGCTTTTCTGGAATCACGAGTCTGGAAGAGGATTGTGTCTGTGCTGGAGAGAGTTCGGAGCTGGTTTAGGAAGTATCGCAATACACCCTCATCACCTGAGTCACCAGGCAGAGCAGGAAGAGGTGAGCCAAGTCAGGAGCTGGAACGACTGTTGGCGTTGGCCGAGGTGCCAGAGGGGGAGCTTGACCCCTTCATGGTGCTTGGCGTGGAGGTACATGCTACAGAGACTGAGCTGAAGAAGGCCTACAGACAGCTGGCTGTCCAGGTGTGTGGCTAAAGTGTGAGAATTTCTGGAGTAATGAGTCCTTTTTTCTTTTTTACTTAAGTAACTTTTACTTCTGTACTTTTAGGTCCATCCAGACAAGAACAAGCATCCACGAGCTGGAGAGGCATTTAAAGTTCTGAGGGCAGCCTGGGATATTGTCAGCAACCCTGAGACACGACGAGAGTATGAACTGTAAGTAATCAGGTCCTGTAGAAACAATACACAATAAGAAAACACATCTTACCATAAGCACACACAAAATATATAAACTTGATATTTATTTATTTGTTTAGCTTTTGTCATCTGCTCAGATGATACAATGTGAGGGTAATTTTTACACTCACCACTCTCACAAAAAGTTTTTGGAAATAAAAACTCACTTTTCATGTGCAGATATATTTTTCCTCCAAACTGATTTAATAAGACTTGAAGAGTAAGACACATACAGGCAACTGCATTAATCAATCAACTTTTATTAAATGTTCAATTCACTGTTTTGATGCCTTCATTGAAAATCTATGTACAACATAAATTGTCATAAACGTGAAGAAAACCATTAAATGAGAAAGGCGTTCTAAAACTTTTGACCTGTAGTTTAGGTGCAGATTTGCTGTTATTGATGGGGAGTGTTTGGTTCTGTGTGTATTTCTCACAATCTGCTTTGTGATTCCAGTGCAGAAAAATAGCAAATATGTGTAAAAGAGTTGCTGAATTCTGAGAAGTTTGGAAATTCCCCCTATAGATGTATCTAGTATGCAACTTCTGAGTTAACTTGAATCATCAGTCATTTCTTTCCCACACAGGAAGCGAATGGCAGCAACTGAGCTCTCAAAGTCCATGAACGAGTTTCTTACTAAGCTACAGGATGACCTGAAGGAAGCTATGAACACCATGATGTGCACAAAGTGTGAAGGCAAGCACAAGTACGTTGATGCACATCAGACATCATAATCACCTGATCGTTTAACCCTCACTAACTGAAACGTGCAGTATTATTCATATCAGAGCCACATCTTGTGTTGTGCAGTGTACTTCCACCTCAGTGGTATTTCCTTCATGACCTGTGTGTGCAGGCGGTTCGAGATGGATCGAGATCCCGCTGAAGCCCGCTTTTGTTCTGAATGCAACCGTTGCCATAGTGCTGAGGAGGGAGACCTGTGGGCCGAGTCCAGCATGTTGGGCTTACGCATCACGTTCTTTGCTTGTATGGAAGGAAAGGTCTATGATATTACAGGTGAAGAACAGATTTTATTTCGTTTTTCTTTCTACCCTCAAACACATACTGTATCATGCAGGTTGAAAAGCTTCATCCCCCTAAACACACAACCTCCATCCTGAAATATAGTGGTAGCATCATCATGCTCTCATCATCAAACTTTCTTCTTCTTGTCAGAAGCTGATAGAAAGAAAACCTGTCAGAGGTTGCAAAAGACTTCAGACTGGGGCAGAGGTTCACCTTTCAGCAGATAAAGACCCTGAAGTTACAGCCAGACCTACAATGGAATGGATTAGATCAAATCATATTCATGTGATAAAATGGCCCAGTCAAAGCAAAGACTTGCATCTAATTGTAAATCTGCAGCAATACTTTGGGAAACTGCTCTTCACAGGCACTCTCCGTCATTGTCCTTCCACCCTGCAGTTATGCACTACTTTGTGTTGGTCTATCACATAAAATTCCAATAGGATAGACTGAAGTCTTTTGTTGAGAAAATGTGGAAAAGTTTATCGAGGTTCGGTATGTGCATGGTTCAGAATATTGCTGCTTAAAACCTATATCTGGGGTTCTTGGCTTTTTTTACATGGCTGTGATCAGCAGTGTTGTAGCCTTAAAATGAAGAAATGGAAGTAAAACTCTCAGGCAAAATGTAAGAGCTATTTAGGAAACTGACAGCTGTCTACACCTTATCTGAGTTCTAAAATATTAAGACAGTAATAAATAATTAGTCTACTCCAGATCTTCACAGTTGCTGCAGAAACATAAAGGTAAATTATTCTTGAGTAACACCTTAAGCAGCATTATTTTGACCTGCTTATGTTCAAATGGTCTCTCAAGTTGTTGCTAAACGTTTTGGTCCAATTTTCTTTAGAGTGTTGCATCAGCTCATTGAAGCTCTCTTAAAGGGGACATCATGCAAAATCCATTTTTGTAGCCCTTAAATACATTTTGTTGTGTACTTGGAGTCTGTAGGAGGGCTGAAAAGTTGAATGTAGTCTCTCCAGGAGCTGCGTAGATATCTTTATATTCTATTTGGGTCATATTTTTCCAACTGTTCAGCTTTCTCAATCATCTGTTACGTTTTTTGGAACTGTTACGTCACAGTATTTGATGCGGAACAGCTAAACCAGGTCATGGACTTCCGGCTGATCAATTCGCGTATCCGCCATTTTTATTTCCCGCTGTGATTTTTGTAGTCCCAGCTCAAGTATGCCGACTCTGCAAGTTGATAAGTCTAAATGTTCGGTTGTTGTATGTATTAAACCACACATTTCTTTACACAATCCCCCATCATAGGCCACAACTGAATGATTTAAATTTGAAAAGGAAGAATTGAAAAGCATGATATGTCCCCTTTAAAGTCCTCCTGTACATTTCACGTTGAGATCTGCAGTCTTACTTTCTATGTGGAAAACTTTCCTTCTTTTTTCTTGCAGTTTGTTAAGGATTTACTGGTGTGTTTGGTATGATTTTCCTTTTGTATGTCTGTATTTCAGCCAAGCTTCAACAAACCTTATTTTACTTTGCAGTAGTTCGCAATACAATGATGTTTTCTGGCTGAAAATCTGTAGTCATCTGTAGTCCCTGGATAAAAACTAAACCTCTGTCCAGAGTTCTGCTGTGCATTGGGGCCAAACATTCCCATTTGGGTCTTGTCTGTCCAAAAGACATTTTAATCAAATTCTTGTGATTCATATGCAGCTTTAAGAATCTAATCTGTATTGTCGCACATTTGTTTAAAGACAGGAACCTATACTAACTAGCCATACTTTTGCAGTCTATTTAATATTTCCATATAAACCTAAACACTTAAAAAATAGCTGAGACCTTTAGATTCTAAGTTTCTACCTAATTGTTTGCAGCTTATTTGAGTACTTCATGATTTGACAAAATATTCCCATAATGCATCAGTGACTGTTTGTTTGTCGGAGGTTAGATTTTTGACCAGGTTATTTGCCACTGCGCTGTCTCTAAGCTGTGTTTTGTTTTTCTGCTGCTGTGTTTTGTTTATGATCTAACGCATCAAGTCATGTGAGCATCCTCATGTTAGAGATAAAGTTGTTTTCAATCTTTTCAAATCAACAATAGACCTTTTTAAAAGCAATAAAAAAAACAACAAAAAACTGTGAACTTAAAAGTAATGTTTAAATATTTCTGCAAAGTTAGTACTTTTGGTCCTTCTCTGTGCATCAGATGTTCTATATTGATGAATCACTTGTTTGCTGTCATGTTTCAGAGTGGGCCGGTTGCCAAAGAATAAGCATTTCCCCCGATACACATCGCGTACCGTACCACATCTCCTTTGGGTCGAAGAATAACAGCAACGCCGCACGGCACAGGTACGTCTCTCCAAGGATACAGGTCCCTCTCACTAAATTACAATATCACCCAAATGTACGTTTATTTAATTGGTTCAATTCAAAAAGTGAAACTTTCATAAAATATATAGATTTGGTACACGCAGAGTAATATACTCCAAGGGTTTATTTCTGTTAATTTTTCTGATTATGGCTTACAGCTGATGAAAACCCAGATTTTTGTTTCTCATAAAAGGTGAATATTACAGAAGACCAATTAAAACCAAAGGATTTTTAATATAGTCATGTTGGCCTGTCTGTACTGTATATGCATTGCTGCTGAGGTGTTAAGGAAGGAATTTCTTCACGTGTGCACAGCATGAACATAAAGAAACTTTCAGTAGGGTTGCATAATATTAGAAAGTTATGCAATGGTAATATTATTGTTAAATATTGCCACGGGAGTTGTGATAAATTCATGATTTTGTCACTTCTCTCTTTCTCAACTGTGCTTCCAAAACTCTGGGTCAGGTGTGGCACTTCTACTGCAGTGAGACCCCATCCAACAGGCTCAGTATTACACTGGCAAGCAAAGTGTGAGCTCATAACACTTAATATATCACCCTACAATCGGTGAATTTCAACCAGTCCTCTGCGCACACTAATACTGTGATGACAATGCATTTGCGATATGTTGTGCAACCCTCTTTGTCAGCTACAAAAAGAGTAGCCGACGTAAATGATCTTTTAACTCTGAAGGTGCTTAAAGGTGCAATAAAATTTTACTTTGTCAGTTGGTTGATAGTTATTTAGGTTGTTTTTCCACAAGAATGCACCATTTGGGTCTTTTCTGGCCAATACAGTTTTTTTTTTTGTTTAATTGTTGGTCTGACCTGTTTAATCTGATACTGGGCAACTCTGCTTTCCCTTCTAAAGACACACAACATTTTTAAGAAATTTAACATTAAAATGATTGACCATGAAAGAGAAATATGCTGAGATTTTCCTGTATTTCATTTGTCATCAGTGGTCAGAACCAGTCGGGGGAAAATTGCCCAGTTTATTGACATAGTTCTGCAGTATCAAACACCTGTAAACAATTCAGAGAATTTGCGGACAAGTAAATTTCAGCTGCATATGTTCTTAGAAGGATGAAAGCCTGATGCAGGGTTTCGCCCTGACTTCGGTGTCCCATTTTTGCCAATGCAAGCTGTTGTTGACCGATGTAAATCTATTCTACGATATCAGTGCCGATACTGTCAATTTCTCATTGAATAATACTGTAATGACCACAGTGACATTCTGTAAGGAACACTGTAAAAATACATTTTGCCGCCTTTGTACAGTTGAATGAATGAACTAATAGTAGAGAACAGCAGGTGTCATGCTTCCTGTGTGTGACGTAGAAATCCTGTCATCATCCACATGACGTCAACGTATATCATAACTGTTATAAAGCTATTTTCTGATACATCTGCCTTGGAGATAGAAGTGATTTGCATTGAACTTTGGTTTTATTGCTGGCGCAGCAGGGACTATAAACTCTCCCCGACTATGTAAGGTCTGAATGTGTCGGGTATACTGGGCTGCCTTAACTAGGCCACACAGGTTAAAAATATTTAGAGTTGTGGTGTTCAAATGAAAAAAACTTGTATCCACAAAAAAATCATACATTTTATTTTGAAATTTCTTGTTTGTTTTATTTACCTCCACAGCAATTAACTAAACATTTTAATGAAATTAACAAAGTAGTTGGCTTTTTGTAGAAAAGGGATCTATAAATCATTGTAGATCCGAAACCGGTAGAACCTGGTGGCCGACATGTGCGAAAGCTCAGCAAACGCCTAAACGCGGCACAAATGGCGAAACGTGCTGCAAACCCTTGAATGATGCAAACTCCAAAACAAACAAAAACAAATGCAACAGAAAAACGCTGAAAAGGAAAATGCAGCAATCACAGAATATAGACAGAAGCAGAAGGAAAAATGCTGCAAATACAAAAACAGAAAGTTAAGAAAACCTGCAAGCTCGCTTCATAAAATGGACGTGCACCAGACTACTACAGGGAGTCGACCACTAAGTCATATGGGACCAAGACCCTCAGTAAAGACATTAACAGGATTCCCAGAAGAAAGTTAGAGAGAAGAAAGAAAGGATACGTTTTACTTCATGTCTTTTTTAAACAAGGAGCCATAATCTTCAATCAATTAATCAAAATATATTTCTATAGCACCTTCCAACAACGCTTTGCATTGGCCAAGGTGCTTTACAAAATAAAACAAATAAATACAGAACAAAATCAAACAAAATATTGTGTCAAGTAAAAACTACAAATACAAATACATTAAAAGACAATTTAAAACACAAAAAAATCAGATGTCAAAAGCCTTTTTGAATAAATAGGTGTTAAGTTTAGCTTTTGAATAAAAACAGGTTGGAGATGGCGCGCAACTCATAGGGAAGTTTATTTCAGGATGTTGGGCCAGCCCCTAAGAAAAGACCGGTCCCCTTGCTTGCACCTAGAGCAAGGCACCTCCAGCAGATGTTGACCAGCAGACCGTAAGGCTGGGCTGGGCTGGGCTAGTTCAACTAGGTAGGGGATAATCTTTTACAATATTATAGAACGGCAGCATATTTACGTCAGTAATCATACTGTGCCCCTACTGGTCTGGTGCACTTGTGTTTCGTGGAGTGAGCTTGTAGCTTTTTTAAAATTTATTTAACTTGCTGCTGTTTTTGGTATTTGCAACATTTTATTCTTTTGCTTCTGTCTATTTTCTGTGATTGCAGAATTTTTCTTTTGCAGCGTTTTTCTGTTGCCTTTGTGTTTTGTTTGTGAGTTTTGGAGTTTCCATCATTCATGTTTTTAGCTGTTTGCTACGTGTTTGCATCTGCCGGCCACCGTACCAAAACATAAGAAATAATCTGACAGGTTCGCCTTCTTAAAAAAAATTTCCTAGATGTTTTGGGTCAATTTGCTTTCAGTTTTGGTAGTCTACAAAATGTTTCTCGTTTATTCTCTGCAATAAGAACAGGATGTAGATCACTCTTTCTTCAAGTTTAATAAATGAGTCCACTCAAATCTGATCTTTGTGGTCCTATTTACTATGAAATCAAAATTAAAACAAGACAATTTATGTTCACTTAACACTATCCATGTTAAGGAAGATTTTAACATGAATGAAAATCTCTCCTTTTAAAAGGTGAAAAATTATCCATGTGCATCAGCTGCCTGTGGTGGCGGGTCAAATTTGCACCGTTGTTGAATTGCGGGTGGGGGCTGCACAAAATCATTCAAAGACCCCCAATTTTGACTCCCCTGCTCTAAAAATTATTTTGGTAGATTTTCCTCCTTACTAGATAGTAAAGCAATATAAAGACTGATACACAAAGAAAAAGTCAACATAAGACATGTTCACATATATATCACACTCTATAATAAATTCATGCCCCGTCAAGATTTCCATAAACCTTTTAGAACACGAGGATACATAACAGTCTGTGAAAACTTTCTTTCATTTTAACCACCCAACTTATTTGAGGAGAAGTTCTGCTTCCAATGAAATGACCTAATTATTCTTCTTTTTGACACTTGGGGGCGCTGTATTACATGTTTTATTCAATACAAACAGTGACAACACAGTTTTAAAGTAGCTCAGGCTCCACAGAAAACATTATTCTTTCTTCTAAAATATAAAGACATTCATATAAACAGTTGTTCTTTACGAATCAATCCTTACACATAAAATACTGTTCAAATGTAACCATGAATGCAACAGCAATGCAAATATTAAACGTGTTTTCTTGAGCGGCAAAAACACCTTTTTAATTTCCTCAGCTGCCTGTCTGATACAGCCCTGCTGCCCCTCAATAAATAATGAATTTTCCCTCTTTGTTTCTTACCTGAGATATTCAAAGAGATCTGAAATGATACAATTTCTGTTTGTAGAGCTGTTCACCTAAACATCTTGAAGTTGTGATAATGTAAAATTAACATGAACCTAAACTATCTAAATGTTTACTTTAGAGAACAGGTTTTTTCCCATAAAGGTACCACTAATATTTACGTTCTCTGTATGGACTGTTTTGTTCTCTCTGTCTGAGGGGTTACCGTTTGTCCTATTTTCGTTAAGAGACCATTTGATGGCAGCATGCTGTCCACATTTCTACAGTTGCTTCATGTAAACATCACACTTTGAATGCGTGGCCTTTTCACTTCCCTTACTGCTGTTAAATAATAATCATAGAATTGCTTTAATCCAGTTAAACATCCATGCTGTGTAAAACGGATCAAAAGTTGCATAAAATGTTTGTAATAAATGTCTCATTTGTGAAAAAACCCCAGAAACGACCCATTGATAGAAAAGAAACATATGGATTCATTATTATTATTTATATTCTTAGTTAGGCTCCAGCTTTCTTATACAGTGGTTGAAAGATCAGTTTAGTAATCTATCAGATTAAGAAGAGACTGTTTCTTGTTTTATGTTTCATTGAACATGGAGCCTAAAATCAACCTTCACAGTGAGTCTGGGAAATCTTGGCATGTTTTTGGTTGTCAGAACCTTTCTGGCAGACCTCCCTATCCAGGGACAACATGTTCAAGGTCCCTTTTGTTTAACCAAAATCATGTCTAATATTGGATAAAGAAAACATTAAAGACAATTGTGTGTGTGTTTGATGCTAATGCTTTGGCACCAATGAAAACCATTTCCTGTGTTCCCTTCCAGGAGCCCCTCAGAGCATGCCACAGGTCCGTCACACCCGGCTGATTTGCAGGACTTCTTCAACAGAATGTTTAAGGGTGGACCGCCAAATGAAATGGCTGCCAACGGTGGAGGCTTTTTTCCCTCAGGTCCGCCCCACCATCACCCACCCAGTGCTGGAGCAACTCCTTTCTCCCCTCCCTCGGGTCAGACGGGTTTCTACATGCCGGGGGGCCATCGGCCAGAGTCCAGCGAGACGTGGCCTGATGGGGGCAAACCCCCCAGGAGGAGAAAGAAGGTCCGAAAACCCTTCCAGAGGTGAAGTCTGTTTACTTGTGTGTCAAAACAGGGAAATGATATAAAAACAATGGCCATGTTTGTCTCTCGCCTGCCTGTTGGCATGCCAAGATCTGAAATGGTTAGTGGTTGAGTATAAAGCTGCAGTCAGATCAGCCAAGCCGAAAGGTACTGGATTACAAAGAGAAACCAGTTGACCAGTGGATCTTAGTGATGAAGGCCGAGGAAGTGGCAGTGACGGTGCTCTATCTGCCATTTCATGTTATCGTTGTTGGTTTTAATCTTGACTGTAGCCTTGAAAACCGAAATCCCTCTTATGCCGTAATGAAGCATTTTCTTTTTGAGAATTTCCTGCCAAATCCATTATTGCATGATTTATTCACCTTTTTTTTTCTTCTGTTTTGTATCGGGTTAATTTTCCACTTGGAGAGTGGAGAAAGAGAAACGGTTGAGGAGAGGGCTACAGTCATCAAGATTTACGGATCATTATAACTGGGAAATTAAGACGAGGGTTTGTGCAGCTTCAGTGTGTCAGTGTTACTGGTATTATTGCTGTGAGTTCATTGTTTTCTGCTTCTGGAGCAAAGCCTTGTCCTTCATATTCTTAGAAGTAACCCAAACCAAATGATGGAACAAATCTGAACCACGCTAGCGGGACACTGAATACAGAATGGTTTTTTACATTCAGCAGAACGATTTATCGTGCTGGAAATGTTTTACAATTCCTGTTCTCACATTCATGGCTTTGTTCTTGACTTTATGTGGCTCAGGTTGTTCTTACAGTGCCTTGCAAGATTATTTATACCCCTTCAACCTTGTTGAGTTTTGTTTCATTGCGCCCACAAACTCCTATGTATTTTCCTTGGATTTTATGTAATAGACCAACACAAATTAGTGCATAAATATGCACCGAGATGAAAAATGTATATGGTTTTCAAATTTCTTCTTTTTACAAATAAACTAAAGCTAAACGGTTTCTATTAACTCCTCAGTGAATACGTTGTAGAAAAACACCTTTTGCTTCAGTTTCAACTTCAGGGCTTTTGGGGAATGTCTCAAGCAGCTTTGAACACAAGGGCTGAAATTTTTGCTAATCTTTCTTTGCAAAAATAAACTCAAGCTTAGAGCGATTGGATGGAGGGTGTTTTCCCAAGTCATTTCAATCGGGTTTAGGTCTGGAGTTTGACCCTTCTGACACATGAATATGCTTTGATTGAAATTCCACGCCTCCTGTGTGTGTATGTTTAGGGTTCTCCTGCTAGAATCTCCTTTGCAGCTTCTAGCAGGTTTTTCTTCCAGGATAATCCTGTATCAACTCCATACATCTTGCAGTCAACTTTAATCAACTTTCCTCCCTCAGGTGAAGAAGAGCATCCCCACAGCACGATGTACACGATGATCTACCAGGTTTCACAGTAGGAATAGTTGGTTCAAGGCTGAAAAGTTCAGTTTTGTTTCATCCGACCAGATCTCCTTCTTCCCACATGTCTCCTTTGTCCTCAAATTTCTTGTGGCAAACTGCAAATAGGACCTCTATAGCTTTTTTATTGCCACTCTTCCATAAAGGCCAAATTTGTGGAGTGGGCCTCCTGGCTTCTTCTCTGATTACTGCTCTCCTTGCACGGCCTTTGAGTTTAGATAGGCGCCCATGTCTTGGTAGGGCCATAGTCATTTTTAAGATCTGGTTTTAACAGCCCCCTGTAAAATATCCAAAGCTTGGAATATTGTTTTATCAACCAGCCCTGCTTTAAACATCTTCGCACCTTTTTCCTGGACCTGTCTGCTGTGGTCCTTGGTCCTCATGATACGGTTTGTTGCAAGATGTTCTCTGACAAACCTCTGAGCCCTTCACAGCACAGCTGGATTTATACTGACATTAAATTATTCACACGTGAACTCAGTTTAATGATTGGGTGACTTCTGAAGGCCTCGGTTGAGTTACCAGCATGATGGGGGCTGAATACAAGTGCACAGCACGCTTTTTGATTTTCATGTGTGAAAAAAGAAAACAAGGGGATGTGAATACTTTTGGAAGGCACTGTACAACGGTTTCATTTACATGCGGCCTTAGTGAGTAGTAAAATGTTTTTTTGTTAAAGCTACAGATCTCTCAAAAAGAATAGGAAATCTTTACTATTTGCATTTATTTAATTAAAAACCTGCTTTAGTTCTGATATTCTCTTTTATAGAAACATTTTGAAGCCGCTCGTTATTTGCTTGCATCATGGGGCTACATACTGTAGTAACAGACAGTTTTTCTGTCGGAATCCTGAATATAAAATGTTTTTCAGGCTGATTTCCATATAATTTAATAAACCGCAGCTTCTTCCGGTGGAAACGATTAGACTGGAATCAGAAAGTACACAGATTTAAACAAAGGTACTTTTCTGATGCAGAATGCAGCAAAAATATGCGTATGCTGCAACATTGCACATTTGCTGTCGTTTATATTTTTACGTAGCGGCTAAAATAATTCATGTTCCTGTTATCTGAATTCTGTCTGCGTTTTCCTCCTGAGCAGAAGTTGTTGCACGTCTATAGCATGTTTTATTCCAGGATCATTACTGTTAAACATTTAATTATTCTTTCCAGCCGCCTATGTCCCAGTCCATGTCATGTTCTGCAGACTCTCATTTGATTACGGTTATTGTGGTTCAGATACAGACTCACAGGAAGTCTACCCAGTGCACACCTGTCGTAAAATCATAAACAAGGCGGTTGAGTTCACATGGGCCTTACCTAGAAATGAATTGATTATTATTTAATTAAAACCTTTTTTTTGTAGCCTTGTAAAAGCAACCTACTGCTTTGTTTACACCTGACTTGAAGATTGTGGGCAGTTATTGAAAAAACAACTGTGTGTAAGGCACTTGATAAAGGCTATATTGTATATTCATAAGAAGTTTTCTATTGTGTTAATTTTCTCCTTTCTTGAATGTGTCTTTTTGCACGCCCAGCGTTGAATAAAAAGTAGACTGGTTTTGATTCAGTGATTTTGAAGCTAAGCCTCTAGCTGCAGGTGCGTGGGAGGTATTACCCACCAAAATGACAGCTCATTTACAGATTTTATGTTTGCACAGCCATCACGCTCTGGAGAAGATAGGTTTTGTTATTGTGTTGCACAGAGTGAACACCTAAAAGGAGCTCTTGTTGCAGATGCTTGTTTGCGCAGAAAATCTTTGCTTTTCTTCACCTGCTAAAAGGATTTTGTCTGGTTTTCCACACACAAAGGAATCTGAGATATAATATAGGCTCCTTATTATAATAAACCAAGATGTAAAATCTAAAGCTGGCTATCTTATGAAGGCAAACGTTTTCTAATTAGATGAAGTGAATTCGATCATTAACACATCAGCCTCTGACCTTCAGGTCCCACAGATGTTGAGCCGGACGGTTTAATTGTCCACTTGAGGAACTGCACAGCCCCCATCCATGATTGTGTTTAACTGCCTTGCTTTTTTCCTTTTCAACTCTTTGTGATTTGAGAATATGAAGTGCTGTACGTTTCAAGGTAGCAGTTCAGAGTCCAAGAAGTCTGTGAATGAGCCGACGCTTCAGTGTTCTGTTTCCTTTTTACATTTTAAAAACCGATTATGCAGAAATATTGCAAAAATATTTGACAATCATCAGGTTTTTTTGTATGAAGTTAAAAGCTGAGTTCCCAGTTGGTGAACGGTTTTAAAGTAATAATCTTGGGTTTCTTTCCCCTGCTTTCTTTGGTTTTCAAAATAAAGATGATTTCCGAGATGTACAATGTTTGTTGTGTTTTCTGCTCATTTCCACCCTACCTGTCATACAGAACATTTTACTCAGCAATCGAACTGTCTGTAGCAGTCCTTATGTCCAACCTGGTCTAAAAACAAAGCAAAAAGTACCGTGTCACCATTTCACCTCATTTTCCACTCGTTGACCTTTGTACGGCTGTGTTATGCTTGTGAAAATGGGGTGGGGCACCAGTAAATCTCTGCACCTTACAAGGAGCTGCTTCAAAGAGATTGACTCCCTGGTGTGATGGGAAAAAAAAAAAAAAGAAATCCTCACCAGATTAACTGATGTGAATGTCTGGGTCAGTAGAAAGCATTCTTCTGTATATTTGTATAGTTCCTTGCAAACTTGTTCATACCCCTTAAAGATTTCCACATTTTGTCAGGTTACAACCACAATCCTCAATGAATTTTGTGTAATAGACCAACAAAAAGTAGTGAATATTTGGGAAGAGGAAGAAAAGTGATAGTTTAAAAAAAAAAAATGTGTTGTGCATTATATTCATCCCACCTGATAAGTAAATAGTCTACCTGTGTGTAATTTAATCTCGGTGTAAATCCAGCTGTTCTGTGAAGGCCTTGGAGGTTTGTTAGAAAACTTTAGTGAACAAACAGCGTCAAGAAGACCAAGGAGCACAGCAGACAGGTCCAGGAATAAAACTGGAGAAGTTTAAAAGCAGGATTAGATTATTAAACAATATCCCTGGCTTTGAAGCTCTTAACAGTACCGTTCAATCCATCATCATGGCCGTCCACCTGAACTGACACCTGGTAAGTCTAGAGGAGCTGCAAAGATCTAGAGATCAGGTGGAAGAAACTGTTGGCAGGACAAGTAACAGTTGTGTCTGACACGAATATGGCCTTTTCAAAAGAGTGGCAAGAAGACAATCGCTGCTAAAATAAAGATATAAAAAGTACCATTTGCAGTTACCATTAACCATGTAGCAGATCAAAGCAACCACGAGAGAAGGTGCTCTGGTAAAATGGTGCAAAACACTATAAGGCAGAAAACTAACACTGAATCAACCGGAACACATCATTTACACTGTAAAAAGCTGAGGTGGATCTAAATACAGCGCCTTGCAAAAGTATTCACCCTCTTTTATTGCCTCCCAACCTGGATTTAAAATAGATTGAGACCTTTTCATTTACAGAACATGCCAACAATTATGAAGATATATTTTTTTTAAGTGAACTAAAAACAAATAGGACAAAATAAAATTTCGACGTGCATAACTGTTCAACCCCCCAGTCAGGACTTTGTAGAATCACCTCTTAAAGCAATTACAGCTCCAAGTCCCTTTGGATAGGTCTGTATGCGCTCGCCACATCTTGCCACTTGGACTTTCACCCATTTCTCAAGGCAAAATAGCTCCAGCTCCTTCATGTAGCAATCTTCAAGTCTAACCACAGATTCTCAATTAGAATGAGGTCTGGACTTTGACTAGGTTATTCCAACACATTTAAATGTTTCCCCTTAAACCACTTTAGTGTTGCTTTAGCAGTGTGCTTCGGGTCATTGTCCTGCTGGAAGGAGAACCTCCGCCCCAGTCTCAAATCACAGGCAGAACGACACAGATTTTGCTCAAGAATATCCCTGTATGTATCACCATCCATCTTTCCCACGACTTGGACCAGTTTCCCAGTCCCTGTTGGTGAAAAACACAGGGCATGATGCTGCCACCACCATGTTTCACTGTGGGATGGTGTTCTTGGGGTGATGGGATGTGTTGGGTTTGTGCCAAACAAACTTTTAGTAACCAGAGCACCTTCCTCCATACATTGAGGAGTTGCCCACCTGTCTTTTAGCAAACTCAACATGTACCTTCTCATTTTTAACACTAAGTAATGGCTGTTTTCTGGCCACTCTTCCATAAAGCCCAGGCCTGGCTCTCTGGACAGATACTACCATCTCTGCTGTGGAACTCTGCAGCTCCTTCAGGGTTACCTTTGGTCTCTGTTGTTCCTCTATGATTAATGCTTTCCTTGCCCGGTCTGTGAGTTTTGGTGGGTGGGCTTCTCTTGACAGGTTTGTTGTGGTACCATGTGCTTTCCACGTGAAGATGATGGATTTGATGGTGCTCCCGAAGAAGATCAAAGATTATAACCCCACCCTGATTTGTTTGGAGAACTCCTTGGTCTACATGGTGTGATGCCTCTTGCTTAGTTGGGGGGTTACTTTCTTAGATCATTTGGAAAAACCTTGTATCCTTTTCCTTAGGCATCAAAATAATGCACTACTTTTTGTTGGACTATCAGATAAAACCCCAATGAAATATAATAGTGTTTGTGACTAAATTCTCAAGCTGTCCAGCAGCAAGCAACAGTTCTCCGTAAAATAACATCTGAGCCATACGACAAAGCACCTTAAATCTAAAAAGGTCAAGTTTTGTTAACATTTTTTTTCCACTTTAAAAAATAAGACTTCAAAACCTGAAAGGCTCACATTTTTCTGTGAGTAAATTAATTTAATTTCATTATTGATCATTCTTTTTATACAAAATACATACGTCTCTTTAGGACATTAATAATAACTTCATTCATGAACACAAAATAATATAATCTTGAACTTTAAAATATTGTTTCTTTTGGGAATAATACTGCAAACCTGACTGTTTATGAGCCTTTAAGAGTTATAGCACACTTTTTATCATTTAAAAATAATTCAACATTAAAACATCATAACTTCCACTTAACCTAATATTGACTTAGCCACACCCCTTTATATAAATCTGGTTAAAAATGAGTTGACGTTTTCCCCCACAAACATATAAAAGATAAATATGACAGTATATTCAACATTAACCCTTTCACCTCGTGGGCCCTTCTAGGTTTTACACCTACAGTTTGCCTTTCAGAGCTCCAATGATGCTGCGGAGCTGAGAACTGTCTCTGTAGGCCACTAGGCCACCGTGATTAGCCCAGCGCTCTGCTCCCTTTTGATCAGTGCGAGGCAGGTGATAGGTCAGTTCTGTACTGGGATCCTGAGCTCCACTGTCTGACTGCTGCAGACTCATAGCCAAGTCCACCACCCCCCCTCCGAGGGCCCGGAGCAGAGCGTGAGGGGCGCAGGAGTCCCACTTAAAGGTGCTCCCCTCTGACAGGACGTAAGCATCCGCCAGGCCCTGGATGACGCACAGGATCTTATGGCCCGCTCCAGAAGCGTACATGAGCTTGTCTGGGCCGCACACCGAACTCAGGGCTTCCTTCACAGCCTGCTTCTCACTAGAGCTCAGCACCACGGACAAGCCTCGCTGTCCCTCGGATCTGTTTCGTGGTCTGGACTCTGAACAGATGTTGATGCTGCCGCAGGACACACCCCAGTAATGCTTTCCTCTCCAACTGAGGATACAGAAGACCACTTTTAGTCAGGCTAACATGCTCAGCTTCACACTGGAAAGCTGATTAAAGACAGATTCACTAATGGCATTTATTAAACATTTCATTAACCCAGATTTGTAGAGTGGATGCTATCACATTAATGCAAAAAGAAAGAAGAAGATGATGATAATGATGTAATGACTAAAAACACTTATTTACAAAGTCCTAAAATGTAAATTTACTTTACTAATGGAAGATTACCAACCTTTGCCACTATAGACTGCTGATGAAAAGGCTGGAGAGATACATTAATATAAAGTCTAAACTTCAGTGAAAAAGTGTTTAACAAACTAAAAGGATTAGGACTTGAAAAAGGCTCGTTTACAATCTAAATGCAGAAAAAATTGTTTAAAAACAGGTAGAAATGAAAGTGGGATTGGATCGTCACAGTAAACAATAAGTGCTCCCTCTTATGTTAGTCATTGTAAAATAGTGTAGGCTTAATACGCTTCTTCCTGCACATTTCTTTCTATATTATCTGTCATTTCTACTTAAACTCAATTTTTCTGCTCATTTAAATCTGCTCAACAAATGTTATTGCTGACCCAAATAAAAATATTATTATATCAAATACTATCCTGATAAAACTCTTAAGATCAGTTAAAAAAAAAAATGGCAAGAATTAGCTCGTTGAACTATTGGATCTTAAGGAGCTAAGTAGAGCTTCACAATGCTAAAAAATTTGTGTCATTGAGGCACGCTGGCTGCATTGATTCCAGGAGACATAGTGGGACTGTTGCTCCAAGTGTTGAAGATGGCTCCACGAAGGGCGTTCACTGTCCATTTTTGCTAACTTCCCTTGCCATTCATCCCCAAATGTTTTCAATCGGATTTAGATGAGGGGAACATGAAAGATGGTCCAAAAGAGTGATGTTATTTTTCTGGAAGAAGTTCTTAATCAGGTGGGCTGAACTGCAACATTGTCTTGCTGAAAAACCCATTCGTTGCTACAGAGACGATGGCCCTCAGTCATGGAGGATGCCCACTGCAACATCTCCACATACATAGCTGCTGTTTGACATCCCTGCAACCTGAAGCTCCGTTGTTCCATTGAAGGAAAAAGCACCCCAAATCATGATTTGCCCCTGGTGCAAAGCATCTCAGGTGGGATCTTTTTGTCATGCAAGTAACGTTGGACACCATCAGAACCGTCAAGGGTAAATTCTTTTCGTCAAAGAATGAGACTTCAGTTTTCAATGTCTCATGTTTGGTGCTCCGTCTAAACAGGCAATTCTGAGCTATTAAAAGAAACATAGCCTTTGATGATGTTTTTTTGTTTCCCATGGTGATTGGTCTGCAGTCAGCGCCAGTAATGCCCTTAATTTAGGTCGAGTATCGTCCTTTGTTTTGGCAGACAGCCAAGTGCATCCTGCTGCGGCTCAGCGCCAGTGAAAGTTTTTTGGGTCTACCAATAGACTTTTTGTTTTCCACTACCCTCAGGGTCTTATTAGAAATTCAAAATGATTCTCTTATTGCGTCCAATCTGAGCAGCGATGGCTCGATGTAAGATGCCCTGTTTATGCAGCTCAGCAATCGTACCACGTTCAAAGACAGTAATCTTTTTTGCCTTTGCCATCAGGAGATCCTGAAAGTGTGAATACTTGACAGAAAATGACATAGAATCAAAATCTTTGTGCAGATTTGGGCTTTTAAAAGGCTATTGTCTTCAGCTGACAAAAGCATGTTTGACTTTAAATGCAGTTGTGCATAAATTGTCTGCTCAAACTTCTTTGTCTCCTCCCATTTCTTTTCTTAGCAATGTGAAGCTCTACTTTCAAGATCCAACTGTGCAAAATGCACATTCTTGCAATATTTTAAGTGCTCTCAAGATTTTGATCAGGAGTGTACAAAATCAAGGTTAAGAATGAAAAGAAAATTAAAGTGCCTTATCAGGAAGAGAGTTGAATGCTCAAAGCTGATAGACAGGAGTTACAGAGATTCTTTGTTGCTCAGCTCACCCTCTGTCAGCTGGATCTTTGTTGTTGAATGGCTGGTTGATCACCCCCATGACTGGCTCGCCTGTGCTCCGCAGGTAAACCCCGATCAGAACCAGCGCACAGTGAAGACCTGAAGGGAACAAGCGGCCCTCTTCCAGCACCTCCTCTCGCCCTTTTATGTACTGACTGGTGGCGTCTTGATACATAATAGAGACATTAATATTCAGCTCTTCTTTTGGGAGCTATTATAGCAGCTAGTCTTTTTACCTATGGGGTCGATCCAGATGCCAAGCTCAGAGGGTTTAAGGGGAATCGTCAGGCTGTCTGTGCTCACCTCAATGGTGGCCGGGTCTTGGTGAATGGCTCGAGCCAGCAGAGACGCCGCCGTCTGGTTGCCGTCTAACACGGTGGCCAATAGCTTCGCGGTCTCCTCCTCTGTGGTGCACACTGTTACAGTCACACTTTCTCCTGGTGACACAGTGAGGCTTTGGTTGATTTATAGCTAATGGCGTCAGGTGTTTAAACAGCAGAACCTGTAATTGTGTTTAAATATTTGGACAGTGACACACTGAAGTGCTGGGTTTGTGTTTGAAGAGCACACCACATGTATGCTTATCTCTTCATGTGTAAAATAGTTTGTAGTCATGTTTATAGGTCAATTACTATTTCATTTAAAAAAAAAAATAATCTCAGTATTGAAAGTAAATGCATTACATTCTGCCTTTTCATTGTTTTTCAATCCTTTTAAAAATCTTTTGTGACACAATAAATTATTTGGAAGCACTCTATAACACGAAAACAATTTTATTATATACAGTTAAAATCTTATTTTTACTGTATAAAAAAAAGAGCCAAATCCCTTTTCTCTCATCTGAAATTAAAGCCAACTATGCATTTCCTGTTTTAGGCCAGAAAGGACTAAAAAAGTTTCTTTGTGTCCGATACCAATTTAACCGGGGAATTTGTTTGCAGATTTATTTTTTGTATCTAGGGTTATCATCCATCTGGAAGACTCATTTATGCCCAAGCTTTAACTTGCTGGCTGATGTCTAGAAATGTTGCATTCAAATTTCCACCCAATGTTCTTTTTTCAATGATGCCATCTATTGTATGAAGAACACCTGTCCCTCTTGCAGCAAAACACCCACACATGATGCCACCTCTGTGTTGCACAGTTGGGATTGTGTTCTCAGGCCTGAAAGATAATTTGACTCTTCTGTGTTAGACCATCCCAACACAGAAGCTGCTGTGAACATAAATTGCTACACTGGACTGCATCCATCATGCCTCTAAGGAAGTGTAAGGTTGTTTTATCCTTGGCGTGAACCAGTATCTGTCTGAGAGTGTTGTTGGGTTTTACATTCAAACATTTAAAGTTGGGTTTTTTCTATCTTAAAAGAGGCAAAAAGAATATTGTCTTTTAAAATGTGGCTGGAGAATTGTTTTCACAAGCAGTCATTCACCACTGTGAGAAATTAGAGGCAGAGTGAGCTCTCCAGAGTGTTTCTACATGTCTGACTGCTGGTTCTGTTGGGTCTCCAAGTTCCAATCTCAAACAACATGTGTCTTAACCTCCTCCTCACTGAACTAATAACCATATACGTTTTAGAATATAAACTCGCATCGGAGCTGAAGGCTTTGCTGACATATTTTTATTGGCTTACCATTATCCCATGCGCTGCATGCATAATGCCCTAAATTGTGTGTGACATATTTATTATTACTCCTAACTGTTGCCAGCCTTAATAACTGCCTTACTTTAATGAGTTACAGAAAGAAAATATGAAATGCAAACATTGTAAAAACAACGATAAGTATGAGTAATTACCAAGCCCATTTTCAAACATGTTTGACTCCTCTCCATGAATGAAACCAGCCATCTCAGGGAACTGCAAATTAGAAAACATGACAATAAAAACCCAATTCAGCTCTACTACTTTCTGCTGGGTCACAATTAATGACTTTTCTCACCTGAACTCTCACATCATGCCGGATCATCTCCTGAATCACCACATCAGCGAGCGTTTTGAAGTCCTGCACAAACTTCTTGTTCTTGTCTTCTCCAGTCTTCTCCTGCACCAGCAGCTGAAAGAGAGGAGCCTCTTGTCTGCAGAGGCGAGCCACGTTCGCAGCCTTCTCACCCACCTGCAGCAGCAGCCTCAGCAGATCGGCCATGTCTGTGCAAGACTGGCCGAGAACTGTTTGGGAGAGAAAGAGAAAACGCGATGAAGGAGGTCACATTTGCACATGATGGGCTAATTATAGCCTGAAAAACGAAAACAGGGCACTTCTGAAAAGGGAAATGAGTGCGGGAGGGATGAGGGATGTGTCTGCAGGGTTTTGCATGTGACCCAGCAGAGAAAGTTCAAACGTGTTCAGCTCACAATTAAATTCCCAAGGAAATACTTTGAAATTATGCAAAACTTTGCATCACAGCATTAGAGTTACACAGAGGCACACACTGATTGGAGAAAGCATCCGTATAAACAGTGCTGTTGAAAACCTTTTAGCCACCCCTCATTTGTTTCTATTTTGCTTCCAATGAGAAACATTTTCTTGTGACGCTCAAAGTGGTCTTGATCAATAGCTTTAAATAAAGTTTGAATGGTTTTCTTTGGACTTTTTATCATTTCACTTATTTTCCCTGGTTTAGTCTTTAAGTTTAGGATCTTTTTGTATACCTTGATGACTAAATGGTTACGATTCAGATGTTATTTTTTCAAAGCTACAAACTGACGTTTTCTGCACTTGTAGCACAACGTTTTGTCGTCAGTTTTCTATTTGTTTACAATCCTATATTAAATCATCATTTACTCTAGATGAATCATACTCTCCCAGAAACAAGCTTCCAAACGCAAACATTTCTCTGATGACATCATCCAAGGCAACTGATCAGAGGTATTTTGAAAACATCCATTTGTATTTTACAGTAATTCTATGCAACTTACTCATTATTAGCATGGTTTTTTGGGTTAATATAAATGTTTAATTAGGCTGTATTCACACTTGCCACTTTTGGTCCGCTGTAAACGGACCAGAGTTCGTTTCCCCCCTTGGTCCGGACCTTTTGCGCAGGTGTGAATACACTCAAGCGAACCCTAGTCCGGACCAAACAACCGGACCGAGACCCACTTTTTGAGGTGGTCTCGGTCCGCTTCCAAACGGACTCTGGTGCGGTTCGCTTATGGTCTGAATACAAACCGGCCCCGGTCCGAACCAACTACCGAAAGCG
>JAHUTJ010000967.1:0-24176 GCA_036250325.1 Characodon lateralis
TTAACTAAACCTGGCGATATAAAATATTATTGCTAAACTGCGATACAGAACAGTAAACTAAAGCCTCACAATATCAATATAATGTTGTATTTTCATCAACTTACCGTAAAAAATCCTTACGAAGCACTGAGAATTAACTACGTCCAATGCTGGAGCTGCTGGTGTTTGGAACTATTAGCATCTCCATGAACCACGTGACTTTCGCATTCCATTCTTTCTATAGAGGTCAATGGGAGGAGTGTCGTAACTCTCTTTCTCCGGCGCTGTCCCACCCCAATTAACTGACGTGATTAAGACGAATTTTGATCCATTGCTGGAAAAAATGAGGATTGATGTAGCGCGCTGGAATCAATTATATCTTTCCATGTGGGGTAAGGTAAATGTTATCAAAATGATTTGCACCCCGAGATTTAAGTACTTGCTACAGGCTCTACCAGTACATCTTCCTTTAGTATATTTCAAACAGTTTGACGAGATCTGTAACTCATTCTTAAGGAATAAAAAACAAAAAAAAAAAACAGGTTGAATCTGTGAAAGCTGCAAAGACTTGTAGACAATGCGGGTTTATGTATGCCTAATTTGCCTAACAATTATTATGCCTTTTCTCTCAGGCATTTGGCACATTGGTTTATCCCTTCTGAGAGGGCTCCACCCTGGTTTGAGCTTGAGGCTGACATTTTTTCGGGACTCCCACGGGTCACGCGGGACGGGAGACAGCGTCAGTAAAGATCACGTGATTGGGACGGTACAGGATAAAAAATGGGGAGCATACGGGAGCCAACCAATAGGAGGGAAAACAAACTAGGATCAATTGTCCTTCGAAATGTAAAACTGAGACTTTGATATAAACTTTAAGAAAAAAAAACTTGGATTGACGCCGCCATTGTGTAGTTTTTTCCCCAAGAAGCCTATACCATAATGCGAGTCAAACGAACTACACGACCCACAAGCCAACAGTGCTTCTGCTCGAAGTTTTCCACCTGCGTTCAGAATGGAGGGAGCAAACGCAGGTGGAGAACTGGACGTGGTAAAATTGGATTAGCAACGTAAAGTCAGAAGTAAGGACTTATCTATTAAACTCATAGAGCTGACAGGAAAGTCGCAAATATGACCGAACTTCAGGAGAGTTGAATGTAGCGGTGTTAACACGCAGTCTGCTGCTTGTAAAACGTGTTTAGTCGTAATCAAGTTCACCATTGATTAAGGGACACTTGTAAGGCAGATTCTGGATTAAATCAGCCCTGCATCTCTTCATTCGTCAAACCAAATGTACCATCATGTGTCAAGTCTCATCTGACCAACAAAATTGCTGCATGTGCACTAAAGATTTAAGAGCCTTTGCCACAGTAGAGGGGAAAGGTACGGAGCCCAAGAGGGGACATGGGGAAATTTATTTCTTTTGCGTCCGGCATTTTGGAACAGCAGCACAGATGACAAACTGCTCATAAAACAAACGTTTGTTTGTCATATGCAGGTCAACACGCAGTAAACAATGCGATGAAATGCTTAGGATAAGAAGAACCGTTCAAATCACGATAAAAACACTAATGGCGTACAAAAAAAAGTACACATCATGCAGCAGTAATAAGCAAACAAAGTGTCACAGATGTGGTTTTGTGCAGTATTATTGTCCAGAGTTCAATAGTTTGACAGCTTGTGGATAAAAACTGTCTTTTAGTCTGATTTGAAGATAATTTTATTTAAGGCCGATTTCAAAATAAAACTCAATAAATCTCAAAACGGGTGTAGTGTTTGTTTCATTTTTGCAGTTATCTGGTTTGGAAACTATCCCACAAAGTATTGCGAAATAATGCAAAAAGTATTGCGTGAGAATGCAAAAAGAGAAAAAATTCCCCCATGTCCCCTTGCGGACCTCGTTGAAAGGCTTCATCGAGGGAAGATATTAAGTAAATATGTTGTGAAATAGAAAAAAATTTAATGTACCATTAAATGTACAATTTATTTAATACATCATTAAATATTAACTGTACCACTAATTACGTCATGTCGTCTTTAAAATTATACTTAATTATTCAGTGGCACATTTAATTGCATAATAGTCCATTTCATGATATAATGGTACATTTATTGTTTCTAATGATGTATTAAATAAATAAATGGTACCTTTAATTTAATGGCACATTTAATGTTACATTTCTTTCATGTTACATTTACTTCACTTATGGGACATTCACAACATTTATCAGAATCAGCTTTATTGCCAAGTTCGTGCATACAAACAAGGAATTTGACTCCGGTACACTTTGCTCTTTTGTTCGGTTTTTTTATTTATTTAATGATGATTTTATTGTATTCATTTTGTCCAGTTTGACCCTCCATTCTTGATGCCTGTATAGGAGGTCATGTCAGAATTTGTATCAGGTGTGCTGGAGCAGACACACATCTAAAACCTGCAGGGAAGGGGTCCCTGAGGACCAGGGCTGTGAACCATTGAGATACAGTTTCTAAATTGTGAAGGTAATGCCTTTTTGCACTTTTGTTCACCAACTACAGTTCTCTTGCTAGGCGCATTTTTCTTTCGTTTCAGCAACTTGAAACATAAAAGTAATGTCATTGTTCAAAGGAAACAGTCACTTAATAAATGAGTAAAATACAACTATGTACATTTTGTTTATTCAGCTNTTTATTCAACTAAGATAGGCATGGTCTGTTTCCTTGTTTGATATTTTATTATTTCTTCATTATTATTCTTTTTACTTTAACTGGCCTTTACTACAGCTAAAAACAGGGACCTAACTGGTCCTTCAAACAAATAAATTGCCAAAAGACTAAATGAAGAAAACAAAGATGGGAGTGGCACAGGAGTGGGAGTCGTTCTGAATGGGAGTGGGAGTCAATTTACCAGGAGTGTGACGGGAAGGGATTTTTTTCGTTATGCTGGCCTGGGATTGGGATGGGACAAGACATTTTTCTGTGGGAGCGGGATGGGACAGGAGAGAAAATCCACTCCCGTGTCACGCTCTAGCGCAAACAAGAACTCCTTCACTAAATGAGATAATGGTGTCACAGAACGTTTTTAAGAAAGTCCTGTCACTCTCTGGCGGTACATATATATTAGCAATCGTGACAACATTATCAATTCTCCCCTTATAATAACAAATCAGCCCTCTTTGTCTCCCTGCTCAGATATCAATTCAAAGTTCAGTGAAATAGAAATTAGGGTGACTACCCCCCTCTTTCAACTATTTCTACAGGAGCTATAAAACGTATTTGAGTAACCAAATGACTTAAACTTGTCATGTTCTTGTTTAGACATATGTGTCTCTTGTAAAAGAGCAATTTGTATCCCATCTTTTTTCAATTTGGCTAAGACCCTTTTTCTTTTCACTGGACTACTCAATCAGTTTACATTCAAGGAAGCGATTTTTAAATTATATGACAGTAATGTACAGAAATACCATGACTGATTTGGCCCCTAAATCCAGAACACAAACTGTAACAGAACAAAAAAATATCAAACTGACTTCCAAGGTGAGAATAAGTTCCCTCTTCTCACTCGTGACCCCGTTGGAAAGTCGAGGGTTAAACCTCTCAAACTGAGAGGGCCCGAAAAGGACCGTAGAAGCGCCTTTAGGAAAAAACACGTCCATCCTTTTAGTCCAACGTAGAAAAAAAAAAAAAAACAGTGTCCTCTCCCACGAATAGTAAGTCAGAGCCCAGTCAAAATAATACTGCGTTATGTCATGTTGTTCTGCCTATTTTCACTCGGCCATGCTCCGCTGGAAATCATGCAGTTTGTTCTTCGCTCTCAGCGCCACAGCAGCACCGCTGTTATTTACCGACTTCCAGCCCAGTAGCTCCCGAAGACACGACTCCACTCTGGAACCGCCGTCAGCTGTCGCCGGTTCCTCCACCTGGATTCCACATCTCTTCAGCTCGCTGTAGGCTTCCCGAGCACTGGAATATGTGCGAGTTCCTGATTCCCAGTGAATCCTTATGTTGGTAAAAGGTGTTTGAAAGCATATGCCTTTTACCTTGAGCCCTTTCTTGATAGCGTTATATTCTCTGCGCTTGTTCACCATCTCAGGTGCATAATCGTGGTCGAAGTGAATATTTGAGGAGCCCACCTGGATCTTGCCTTTTTTCCACAATTCTCTTAAGATCTATTCTTTTGTGGAAAATTCCAAAAAGTTGACAATAGCCCTCGGTGGTGAGTCGGGCGGGGGTTTACTTGCCAGAGTGCGGTGTGCGCGCTGTATTTTCAGGTCAAAGTCCTCCGGTAGTTTTAGCTGGTTTCTCAAAAGCGTTTCAATATACTGTGTAGTAGAGTTCCCCTCCTGACCTTCTGGCAACCCAAACACACGTACGTTGTTTCTTCTGGAACGGGACTCTAAATTAAACACTTTAAGCTGTGTTTTCCTCTGTTGTTCGATGCAGAAGCACAGCGCCTCAGTTGCCTCCTTGCCCAATTCTCCACTAGGTGAACGCGGGCCTCCGCCTCGTCAACCCGCTCTGCCAGGCCCTGTACCTCAGTGGCAATACTGTCTAGCTTACCGTTGATCTCATGTCCCAGATTGTCAATATTCTGTTGTAGCTTTGCATTATCCCCCTTCAGAACACTCTTCAAATCATCGATAGTATTCCTTCCGAGTCCATGTTCGTTCCAGTGCTCTCAGCCTCCGAGCTAGCCACGCTGTCGCTAGCTTGATTCAGACACGTGTTAGCTTTAGCGATCTGGGCACTTTTTATCCTGAGCTTTGGGCATCTTTATCGATTTTTTATGGCTCGAAATATTTCTCCTCCTGTTCATAAGTTATTTTGTCAAAACAGTGAGCAGATTAACGAGTTTTGAACGGGATATTTTGATATTAAGGTGGGAGAGAGGCTCTGACGCACCCGTCTACTCCATTTGCTTCCGGAAGATCAATCAATAGATGCGTTTTTAGAGAACTGTGAACTAAAATATCACCTGCGGAGCAGCAGAAGTCAACGTCTAAGACAAGACATGCATGAAAATATGTAGCAGCGTAAAGATAAGCCTGCTTTCATAGTCCCACATTCAAAGATTCAACAGGAGAGTAAAGTCAATCATTGATTACTTAGAAACCTCCCATCAGGTTCCATCAGGTCTCAGACCCAATCTGTAGAATAAAAGATTATTTAAGCATAATAATAAAGGCCAACACTCTTTGTCCTCGTGTGAAACAAGTCTGGTAAATCCAAATCTAAAATTTTTTAGTTTTTTTTTACCTTACATTTACTTCTTTCATTTTCTCCAATGTTTAACAGAAGTCAGTAACACTTGAGGAAGGAACTGACCTTTGCCCTTTGTGTGGAGCAGAACATGCTGCTCAAAAGAGGTATCCCTGGAGTTAGCAAATGATTCTGCTGATAGTTGAGGGAAGCATTCTTTCAGGAAGGCCCGTTTCTCTGCTGAGCCTAGTCATTCCAAACACATTAGACATTTATATGAATGTTATAATACACAAATTCACTACCCAATAAGGTTGTTATACTGATACAAATAATTTTTTATGAAAAATAAATATTCAATGAGAAAATGAGAACAGGAGACTTGACACAATGACAAAGCATAATGGGCATTAAGCTTGTTGTTTACTAACCAACTGTAGTAAAAACTCTGCAGTTCTTGCTGAGTGCTATAGCGATGGCAGCCTGGCCGACACCCCCAGAACCCGAGTGGATCAGAACCGTTTCACCGGGTCGGAGCCTGCCTCGTACCACAAGTGAGTAGTAGGCAGTGGCGTAAACCACTGGGACAGAAGCTGCTTGCTCCATTGTCCTGCTCACACACACACACACACACACACACACACACACACACACACACACACACACACACATTAAAAGTGATGTTACACTCTTTGCACTGTTTCTCCCATACTCTAACATGAAATCAGATTAAACTTTTCCTGTTCTAAATCATTAGACCACAGGATACGTCCCCAAACATTAAGTTCTTTGTCCATGAGTCCATTAACAAACTGTAATCTGGCTTCTTTCTCTCTGAGTGGCCTTTCAGTCCATGTTGGTACAGGTCTTGTTTCACTCTGGATAATTACACTATCTGACCAGCTTCAGCAACATCTTCACAAGGTCTTCAGTCTTTATTCTGGATTTTATTCAGACATTTCGCATCAGAACCCGTTCATCTCTGGGTCACAGAACCCGTCTCCACCCTCAACAGTATCATGGCTAAATATTCTCTTGCTGTTTATACCTGCATATAATTGTTAGAGCAGATGAACGTGTAACCTTGAGGTATCAAAACATTGGACCCAAGGATGAAGCAGACTGGTTACCTCTGATTACCTCTGATGTTGTGAATTAAATCAGAAGCTCACAAAGTGATGATGTCATCATCTGGACTTTCCCAATTAATAAAAAGGCATTATAATATTAGTGTATGTAATCTTCAGAATTTGAAGATAAAGAAATTAATAAAACAAATCTATAAAAAATCTGTGTCTCTTCTAATATCGTCATGTTGATCCGGGGCTTGAGGTCCGGAGGCCCAGGTTCAACAAAGTGCATCACATTTATATACTGAACTTGATAAATTAATTCCCTACTCCCTGTCCTCAAAGTGAGAACAACATGTGATGCAAAAAAAGAGTGGAAATACTTCAGACAAAGTGTTGTTTTTCTGTGAACAGGAGAAAAAAAAAAAACCAGGGGACAGGTCTTTGGATTGGTTGAGGTCAAACAGAACCATTAAACATGTGGAAAATTAACCATTTAGAAAAGAGTGAACCTAGCAGGATTAGTTACACTAACCAGCTAAGGGGGACTTCCCACAGGAATCTTCTATCAGCTTCCACAGCCGTCGCCAAGCCTTTAGCAGGCAGCAGCCCCATGACCCGCTGACCAGTGGGGTCACGACCGGAAAACTCCATACCCAACAGACACTGCTGAAGAGCCATGTCCCCTAAACAGATGGCAGTGAAGAGGAAAATCATTTATCTGGAGGTAAAACACAGACAGTACATTGTGAAATAAAGTATCAGTTCCTGAACATGTTCAAACGGCCACTGCTGGTAACATGGAGGGTCTATCTTTCTGTCTGGTCTAAACAGTTCTATTCAGGGTTTTCTGCTATTTACACAGTCCTGTGAAAAACTATTTGCCCCCATACAGATTTGTTGTCTTTGCTTTTCTTGTCATAACTAAATAGTTTTGATCAAACCAATTTTAATATCCGCCAAAAATAACCTGAGTAAACATAAGAACCAGTTTTCAAATGATGATTTCACTTATTATGGGAAAAAAAAAGTTATCTAAGACAACCTAGCCTAAACCTGCCTAAATGCCATAGCTGGTTCTTCCACCATTTGTAGAAATACTTGCCATGAATCAATAACCAGTAATGACTCTTTTACATGAGTGCTGAAAAATTATGACCCACTCTGCTTTGCAGAATTGTTGTAATTCAGACACACTGGAGGATTCTTCAGAATAAAGGGACTGGTTGAAGTCATGCCACAGCATCACAGCTGTAAATAGGTCCACATTTTGACTAGACACTCCAAAACCTTCATGCTATTTTAATTTTTGACCCATTCAGAGGTGGACGTCCTGGTGTGCTTCAGATTATTGTACCGCACCAGCAGCCTGATTTTCTCATAGAGAGCAGAATTCGTGGTTCCACCAATTAAAGCAGGTCCAGTCCACAGTATGTTTTCCTAACCCCATTGGAGATCATCAAGATGTTTTCTAGTAAATACAAAACAGGTCTTTGTGTTCTCTTGGGTCAGAAGTATATCTGGCCTTGGACTCCCCCGTAGAGGCCATTTTTGCCTTTTCTCTATTTAATATTGTTGAATCATGACCTCTGACCATAACTGAGGCAGTGAGGCCTGCAGAGCTTTAGATGTTGTCCTGGGTTCTTCTGTGACCTCCTGGATGAGTCGTTGATGAGCTTTCGGAGTGAATCTGGTTTCCTAGCGTCTCCTGGAAAGGTTCTCCATTGTTCCATGTGTGGATAATGGTTCTCATTGATGTTCTCTGGAGTCCCAGAGCCTCAGAAATGGCTTTGTAACCTTTCCAGACTGACAGATGTCAGAGACTTTGTCTGTTCTTAAATTTTATTAGCCCGGGGCATTTTGTGCTGCTTTTAGCCTACTTTATGTTGTCTTAGAAGCTCTATTTAGGTGATTTCTTGATTCTACAGGTCAGGCAGCAATCAGGCCCGAGTGCAATTAGTGAAATTAAACTCAGTTTATCTGGTTTATGATAGGTGAAACAATTAACCAGGAATTAACTAAGGCTGGTTTGGATTGTTTTTCCTTTAATAAATGAAATCATCATTGAAATCTCCTTTTTACTCAGACTATCTTTGTCTGACATTAACATCTGATGATCTGAAACAGGCCTGACAAAGAAGCAAAGAACAGAAGAAATTCACATATTTTTTTCCCACATTTGAATCTCATTTATATTTTAATATGCTAAGCCTCCATTATATTATCATTATGTCATCATCATCCTCTCTTCCTTATATCCGATGAAGGGCAGTAATTTGGGTGTCATTAACTGAGAGACTGCAGGGTTTTGTCCTGAGGTTCTACACAACACCTACCTGGAATAGCATCCGGGGGCAGTTTGCCAGTAGCAAGCATTATATCTCGGAAGTTAAGGGAGCTGTAGTAGACGTGACACGTCTGCACAGTGGGGCTGATGCAGACGGATCGGTGCTGAGGGGAGGAAATCCAGCGCAGGGAGGACAGGTCACCTCGGGTCAACACATTGATGAATGCAGACTCAGTCAGCTCTTCCTTCAGATCTGGAAAATAGAAAAAGAAGAACAGTGCTTAAAGGGAGGTGTTCTGATTTAAAACTACTTGTTTGCAACATAACAAAAAAAAAACAAAAAACTTAGGGTTTAATATAAAATGTCTCTTCTACTGTAAACCTAATATTATGGATGCACAGTACAACCACTGTAGTTGAAATAAAGTATATTTTAATCATATGATACCGTGAGAGACAAGCTGGTGTCTGAAGGAGCCCCACTGTCCATCTCTGAGGACATTCATGACCAGATCTCCTTCTAACACAAATTCCATAGACTTCTGGCCCGGCTGGAGGCTTGGCGTAGCGGAGGAGCCATTCAGATTGGACACAAACATGCAGCTGGACACCAAGAGAAACAAACACATGTAACACCAGATAGTGTTCACGATTAACTATTACCTCCATATCATGAGCATATGCCTTACCGTATTCGACTGCCACCAGGCTCCTGCCGTAGGCAGTTGACCATTCCCACAATCCCATTGTGGGCCTGAGAGGCAGTCAGCCACACACAATGGTCTGATGAATCTGCCAATATGGCCTGTTACAGAGATCCAAACATTAATTACTATTAGTATATAGTATTTTAAATATTAGTATATGTAAAATTAGTCATATTAACACAATTATTTTATCATCAGGTCCTAATCTAAAGGGTAAAAAATTTAACTTCATCAGTGAGTTCTAACTGCTTACTCCATGAAAAGAAAGGGACAAGGTGGAAATATTACAAAAATATATATTTTTTATTCTCCAAAGAACAATATTAACCTTAATTGGAACGTGAGTGATGATACCAGAACTGTCCAGTCACAGAATCAATATTAGTAATCAGTACTAACACTAAGATATTTAATGAGTAAATACAACTAACATGAAATAGAAGATTTTAGCACATTAGAGATTAATATCACTGGCTGGAGACAGGCTGACTCTTCAATGTCTTCTGCCATGCATTAAAACTGTTTAATTACTGTTTAGTAATTAATTACAGGTCATTTCAAATGTGTACTGTGTTCTAAACTAGCAGAAGAAGATCTTACAGTTTAAAGAACACAATTTTATTTGTACTTGACTTGCATCTAAAACTGCTACCAGGTCATGACCTCGACAGTCTTTAGCTCAGTCTATGCAGTAAAAGATCACCTCAGCTCAGCCTAACATCCTGATGGAGACAATTTCTACAGTCCTGGTCAGAGTTCAAAGGTCAGATTTCTGAGGTTCCATGTTGCTGCCTCACTTATCACTGGTCAACAGTGACTCTACTAAAACCAGAACCACAAAAAAGTCTTTTATTGGGAGCTACATCATGAAAGGGAATAGAAACCCTGACAAATCGATAGGAGACATCACTAAGTAAGGCACCTGAGGACCTGAGTGAACATATGTGGTCTGAGAGAATAAGACCATCTGAAACCCACCTTGAGTTTTTCCACCCACAGAAAGTCAGTGCTGTCCACAGGTAGGTAGACAGACTGTCTGCTGGGAGACTTGCAGCGACAAAGGAAAAGAACCGAACCAAAAAAAGACTTCCGGACAGCTACCAGGGTCAGACTGCCCTCAGAGAACACTTTCTCCCACTCTGCCTGTAAAGACAAACATAAAAGCAGTTTGTCATTGATAACAGCAACAGATTAATCTAAAATACTCTAGGTTAATAGTGATTATTACATTCCAGACTCAAATAACAAGGTTTTCTTCTTATAGGAGCTCATGTAACAATAACTATTTGATTTTTTTTTTTTTTAGACATCATCATTATGATGCCTTCTTTATTATCAGTAAATGTTTTCCAGGAACCTGTGTGAGCAGTCCACATTGATTGTTGCCCTGGGTGGTGCTGGTGAGGACAGCCACAGTCTCTCCCAGAGTCTGGCCCTTCAGCAAGGTGTGGAGAAGAATAAAACCCTGCTCTTTGGCCCCAGAAGCCAGGTTGGCCACCAGCTGTCTGGGATGTGTCCTCAGGGCCCCCCAAGCATGATTACACACAACCAGGTCTGCCCCTGCAGCCATTTTTCCAGGAGCTGGGTCATTAAGAGGATTCCACTGTGCTGAAGCCACGACAAGCTCTTCCAGGGTGGATTCATAAGGGGACAGAAGATCCAGGTGTGTTGCTGTGGCTGTGTAGTCTACATCCAGCATTGGCTGAATGTTGAGGAGGGGTACCACACGAGAGAAAAGCTGGCCATCATTTGCAAGAGCCTGGCAGTAGTGAGACAGGGGAACAGGTTATGGGATGCATATCTCACATTGAAATTCCCACATTTCCAAAAGATCCCTTATATTACCTCCAAGACTTTGATCCTCCCTGGCGTACAGTTCTCAATGCTTATGTCCAGGAGATGTCGAAGGACTGGATCCTCCAACAGCCCATGCAGCAGACCGTCCTGCACCAGACATGTCTGCTCCTTAACAACCAACTGCTCCAGTTCAGACCGAAGGTTTCCATTCAGCTCCAGTTCACACAGGAGCATCAGCAGTCGCTCCAGGCAGGGCTTAGACACCTCCTGGCTGGGAGGAGAATCAGTCAAGTCTCCTGGTAACCCAGAAACAGGCAGCTGGACTCCATGAGGAGCCAACTTCTGCTGTAGTCTGTGAATTAAAGCTGCAGAGAAGATGTAAATGGCTTGTAAATGGTACATGTCTTGTACTTGTATAGCGCTTTATCAAGTCTTCAGAAACCCCAAAGCACTTCACACTACATTCAGTCATCCCATTCATACACCTTCACACACTGACAGTGGTGAGCTACAATGCAGCCACAGCTGCCCCGGGGCAGACTGACAGAAGTGAGGCTGCCATACACAGGCGCCACCGAGCCCTCTGACCACCATCAGTAGGCAAGGCAGGTAGGCAAGACCCCTGCACCATCCCCACGGTCGCCCCACAAAACAGTTTAGAACAAAATCACACTGGGATATCTTAAAAGAAAAACAATATTGCATTTTCAAAATGAACCAAAAGTGAATTTTGAAAAAATATTTAGATTTCTGTTATGCTCAGAAATAATAACATTTGTCTTGAAGTAAAGTAGCCCAGACCTATGCACTGTGTGCACAATTATTAGGAAAGTAAAAAGCAGGGAAACCCTAAAGACTCATGAGAGCTGTGGTCTTAGTGTCCAGGACCATATATCATTATATACAAATATTATATTATCTGACCTTTGCAAAGGTTCCACTGCTCTGTTAGTGTCTGATTGGTTGCAAGGCACTCTGTCATCACATAAGGAACAAACACAAACTCCTCCAAGGTGGGGGGACTCTGCTGCTGCTGTCTGCGGGGGGCCACAGTGGCATGCAGACCAGAGATTTGTACTCCACCAGCAACAATGCTGTCCAGGCAGCAGCTTACATGGACATCAACAGCTAAATGAGAAAAAAACAGCTCAAGTTAACAAGAAGTCAACACATGAACACATCTGAACCTGTACAAGGCTTGATCCACAGGTATCTGTCTACAGAGCTTTGAAATCGTTTAGGATGCATATTAAGACTGAAAACATTAAGCTGAACATAGCATTTAACACACCTTGCATCTCATCGTTGTACCCACAGACTTTGTCCAGATGGACAGCAGGATCAATGTATACAGAGCGGATTCTGGTTGGCAAACGCAGAGTGCGACCTGGAATCCCGACCACCATCATCTGTAGCATGGTGTCTAAAAAGGTCACCCAGTTTCCTGTCCACTGCAGCTTTCCACTGTCTCCTGGACACAAACAGATTAAAAAGGCCAGTGAGCAAAAACAATACGGTGCACATAAGGTTCAGCAAACATAGCTGTAGAAAAATCAAAGAGATAAAGTATGAAAGCAATTACTTAAACAGTGGACCCAAAACCCCAGGGTGGGCCCAGGATCCAATGTCCTGGAAGTTTTAGATGTATTCTTATTCCAACAAACATGATTCTAATGAATGCATTACATCCTCAGCATGCAGCAAGGTTTTGCATGACTAATTGTTTTACATAAGATGTACTAAAGGGTTGGGAAACACCAAGATGTAATTTGGTGCCAGCACAGGTCTATAATACAAATATAAATGGGCTGATTTTTAAGAAGTTGATCTATTTAGTCCGGCAGACGCGGAGGTGATGAACATAATGGGGTCATAGGTAAAGCAATGTGTTAGCATGTGTTGCTGGAGCATCAGTGAAAACAGTGGATGAAGGTCAGCAGACCCAGAAGATACCTCAATGCACTATACATCTGAGGACATTTGATATGGGTCACATTAAGGGTCAACATGAGGACAGGTGATTGTAGAGTGCAACAGTGGCCCAGTGATAAACTTAATCTGGGACCTGAGGACCCAGTTATCTGTATATTTTAGATGTATCTCTGATCCTGCACACCAAATTCAAATGACTGCAGGACATCTCTGGCAGTGTTTGGGGACCCTGGTGATAAAGTAGTATGTCAGTGTCTCATTGCCTCTGGATATCTCTTCCCCCATAGAGAGCAACCTGGTACATCTTTCTACAAAACACACCACATATGCCTGTCGAATCTCCTGTCATGTTCTGATCCTCCCCAGACCAGCTTGCTCAGATCTTACCCCAGTCCACAATCTGCTCCCTGTAAGGGATGGGTTAAATGCAGAGGGCAAATTTTGTTGTAATGTACATGTGCAATGACCAATAAAGATGATTATTCTTATTCTTATAAAAAAAAAAAATCTGACCCAGAGCTGCTCTGCGACATCTTTATCCCCAGTTTCAATTAATTTTCACCACTTTGTGTCAGAAGTGTGTTACAAACAAAGCCAGGTTTAAAAATAAACATATTTCACCATCACTGCTGGACTCCAAGATGCCTTGGAAAGCCTTTCCATAGTCATAGCCACGCAGTCGCAGTTCTTTGTAGACATCATGTGACGTAAGCTTTATATTTGAGTCGTTCGGTTTTTCATCTTTCTGGTTTATTGAAACTTGGAACAAATTAAGGTCTGCATCCTCAAGGACGCTGACTTTACCTGAAATGATAATCATGAAGGTAAAGGTTGTGACTGTGTGCATTTTCAGGAAATATAAAACAGAATAAAGATGCAAAAAGTACTCACCACTAACAACCAAGTTACCATTCTCTGAAACTTCAAACTTGTTAGTGGCAGGCATGAGGTGCACTTCCAACTGAACAGAGCCTACAATGAATAGAATATTTTCATATAACTGATATAGCAATAATAACTTTAACTAATTTGCATCAAAATCAATGTAAACTGGCCGAGCTGCAAACACTTCCTCCCCCCTTACAGCAGCTTAGATGATGGCTGAGAACAAAAAAAATTGAGCTGCTGCTAGAAGTTTAAAATGCGCCAAATTTGTTATTGAAAAGACAAAATCAAAAGTGTTGTTAAGAGTTGTTTTTGCCCATCAGGGAGAACGACAGCAGAAGCCGAAGGACATCGATGAGCCCTGATGCTACCGGAGGTTAGAAAGCTCATTAGGTTAATCAACTTGGTGAAACATCTTAAAAGCCAACAATCCATAAGATTTAAAAAACTCGCATATCTGCAACAGCAGACCATCAAACATGGCTGACCACCAAAGCTAAGGTCATCTGATGGATGGGGTGATATGAGTAGATTAGCATCCACCCACTCAGTTTGAAATTTTAGCATTGTGACAACCCTACGAGAGAGAATGAAACAGCCTAACATTGACAAGTGGACAATTAGTCCATCACTTATGGATGTGTTCATGCTGAACCCTGTTGGTTTCTCACCAGTCTTTGGCAGGATAGTAGCCCTGTGGATCTTCACATGCTCAAAGTTGATAGGAGTGGTTTCCATCCCTATCCCACGACTCCTGACCAAGGTACGCCAGGCCAGCACCAGGTAACCCGTTGCTGGGTAGAGAAAGCGTCCATCGATGCAGTGTTCAATGAGATAGTTGTCTGATGACTCAGAGTTTATTTCTGTTACAATAAGAGAGGCCAAGGAGTCAAAATAAATCTGAATGCAGATTTTAGTATGACACAAGCACTAAAGTGGACAACTTCTTGTTACCAATATTATAGATGGTAGCAGACTTGGATCCTCCTGAGCTGTGGGAAAAATGTTCCACCTTAGGGATATCCCAAGCCTGAGTGTGGTCCCATTGCACTAATGGAGAGATCATTGGGGTGCCAACTGGGACCGGGTAGCTCACCACAGGGTACAGGACGTTAGAATCCACGTTGATCCTAAACAGGTGCAATTAAAAGATCTTAGCAAAACCAACAATAAAATACTAACAATAGGAGCATTAAATGAAGAGTGTTTACTCACCCATTCATGTAGATTTTGCCAATGTTTGAGAGGAAGAACTCAAGGTTGTTGGCATGACCTCTCTTCATTAAAGGAAGGATTGAACAGGATTGCTTCAGGCTACGCTTCAGGATGGCCTAAGAAGAAAAAATGTAATCAGAAATCAGGGGAGAACATGACAAAATTACATCTACAACAGTCACCACTATAAATCTGACAGGAATCCGGTTTATCTGGTCTCTGTATGGTCATCCAAGATCAATGCTGGACACGATTCTCCTGGACAAGAAAATGAGCAGCCAGAGGTCAACAAATGACTGCATTAGAAGAAAGTCTGGCTGCTTGGAAACAACTAAACATATTGAAAACGGAGTGATTGAAGTGTTTGGCACAAAGACTCATGTCTTTGCCAGGACACTTAAATGTTTACATTTGTGTATATTTATAAAAATCTGCCTACACTTTAAAAATCCACACAAAATAGCTAAAAATGGTAAAGAAAATTAACCAAATCTATTTTAAAATAATTCACACAGTGGGGAAAAGCTAAGGGGTGTAAATACTTTTTAGATGTACTGTTGGAGCTGTTTAGGTTTTGAGTTTGAATGACTGATTCTTGCTAACATAGTGTAATAAACATTGCACAGTGCACTTTATTCTGTAAGCACACACTTTTTACTCAACAGTGTCTTCTAAAAGGCCCACCACAAGGATATGAGAGGAACTGAACGTCATGCCTTGCAATGGTTTACTCCATCAACTATTGACAACCAAAAAGAAAACCTTTCCCACAAAAACTGAAGTTCTTTGGAGAACAGGACTGAGATTTTTCCATAGCAAGTATTCCTGACATTTTATACCTGCCTGTGCCTCCTTTTCAGTCCTTATACATCTTCATGTGGTCAAAAAAAGATGGCTGCACTCCCCCAGTCTGGTTCCTCTGGAGTCAGTTTCAGTTTAAAAATAGTTATGTCCTTTAATGGTCAGCCCATGCCCCATGCATGCTCAGGAGACTAGACTGATTCACTATTTAGTCTCCTGCCTTGGTATCCTTTAGTTGCTTTTACAGAGTTTTCCATTTTTCCTTGTTATACTGGTGTTCTGGAGAACACACCCCATGCACCTTCCCTCACTGTCCTCAACAACACTGCGTCAACTGTGGATCACTTCCAGGTCCTAGAAACCAGCCTTTCCTGAGACCTGAGTTGGCCCTCACACATAGAAGGTCAGAAGAAGGTCCAGAAGAGACTGAACTTCCTGCAACTCAGGAGTACAACCTTCCACAGGAGCTACTGGTCAACTTCTACTCTGCCATCATTCAGCCTGTCCTGTGCCAGTCCATCACTGTGTAGTTTGGTTCATCCACAAAACAGGACAGGTTATGTGAAACGCCAATCTAATTTATACAAGTGCATGAAGCTGTAATAATTTTGTGTAATAATTTAAATTTGGACTCTAGGTGGATAAGATTTATATGTTCCAAAATATTTGTTCCTTTTTAGGTCCAAGATGCAGCAACAGCAAGTAGTACGCAAGTTTATTTAATTTACTTACTACAGAAGAAACAGCAGAACATAGGAACACAAATAAATACCTGCAGCAGAGCATGAGGAGCTATCTCCACCACCACAGCATTTTCAGGGACCAGACTGAGGGCCTCCTGAAACAGCACAGGGCTTAGGAGGTTGTTGACATGGTAGTCAGCTGAGCTGTACATAGCCAGAGGAGAGTCCCACTCAGACTGAGGTATGCTGGTGCTGACCCAACGAAAGGAGCGCTGGCGTGGCTCCTTGATCACCTGTGAAGAACATATTAAACAACAGTAGATATTGGTGTGTGTGAGATAGGATGGAACAAGTGTCAAGGAAGGTGGTATGTAGACAACATCAGCAAACATCTAGACTCAAAATATTTGAGCTTTTTCTTGGTGGATTTTATTCTCATACATCTTCATTTCTGCCAGTTTTGTTAAGTAGGAAAATGATTCATACTTGTCTCTCACAGTTTTCGATCTTAAGCTCCTGGTTACTAAAATCTTCCTGGTTTTATACAAAACTGAAACACACCTGAACCCCTTTAGTCTGCACCATTGAATATAGCTTAAACTAAACAATCTACACACAGGCTCAGCCGCCCTGGTTGCTTTGACTAGTGTTTTATGGTTCAAGCGGCAGTCTGAACACAGCTTGTGGTTACCTCTAAACCAAAGCCCAGCTTCTAAGGAAGGGAGGAGAGAGCATTATAATCAAGCTCATTCAGCTGCTGAGCATAAATTACCACGCACAGAGGAAACAATGTGGCAGCCAGTCGTATCTGAAGCAGGTACATCTGCAACACGAGAAGGCATAAGCTAGGAAAAATTAAACATGACTGGATAACCATGTGTTTGATTGCCTACCTTTCTACATATATTTATACACGTACATTATACAATCTGACTCCATTTTAAATGTAGTTCTGAAACACCAACATCATGACTGAAGAATGCATTACCTTAATTCTTCTCATACCAGCTTACAACTGCCAAACGTAAAGAAAAACAGGTAAAACAGAAAGAACTCAGGGAAAACGGCTGGAGTTTGTGCAAAGGTCTACACTTTCTTTCTTTTTTTTTTTCTTTTTACCGTGTCCTGTCTGGCAGAGTAGCGCTCAGAATTGTTGTGCCAAGTGCCAAGAAAAAGCCCAACAGATTTACTTTCACAAGTGAAGCATTACAGCTAACACTTTCAAGCTCTGCTTGATATTTATAAAAGAATCTTTATTAGAAACAGCTTTCGGATTACTTCAATGGTTATGGACACGGAGACAGAAATTTAAGGAAAAAAAATAAGAAGCACGAAAGAGAAAGAGGTGGGGCAAAAAGGAAAAGGGGAAAGAAGGAGAAATGAATGGAGGAAAGAAAGAAGGATGAAGAGAATACAAGATAACATCCTGCTTTCTTCTACACCTGCAGAAACATTCATATTAACAGCCTTTTTACCAAGAAGTGCATGCAAGATGTATTTAGTGGTAAAGGTGGCTAAATATAGGACATTTGTGTATCTGTTAACACCTGAATCTAAACACCTGTGGGTCTGAGTGTGAGTGCGCTTGTCTATACAAGGTTTCTCCATAAAAATATGCAATAGCAAGTGTGAGGAGCCACAGACTTGCCCCCCTGGACCCGGGACAGATATGGAGGAGATCTAAGCCACAGACATCCAAAGGCATCCCCCAGAGCACAGGAACCCCAGGAGAACCACCGCCAGGACTTCCGCAACCACCCCAGAGAACAGCAAGGGAGAGTCCTAGGGGAACCACCCAGAATCCACAGAGCAAAAGCCCCAGGGAGCTGCAGCAACGAGCCCATGGGCCCCGCCGGCAGCCATCTACACCCGAGCAGATATAGCCATGGACCCAGAGACCCCAGACCCCGGGACATATCACTCCCCAAGCAGAGGGTCCATGGCTATATCTGCTCGGGTGTAGATGTAGCCATGGACCCAGAGACCCTGCCCGGTCTTTGGGGCACCCCGCCAACCCCACACCCAAACCCTGGAGGTGCCCCAGGATGCTGGCCACCCACCCTTCCGCATGGCACACCTCACCACACCAAGCAGGCCGACCAGCCCCTCCACCAAAGCAAAGCCACAACTTAATCAACACTGCACACTGCCCGGCCAAGACCCCCTCATTGGAGCCCGGCGTCCCCCAAACCGACGGACCGGGCACCAAAGCCAGGGACCGAGATCCAAGGAAATCCAAGCGATCCCGATAGAGCCGAAAAGCCAGCCCCAGCACCAGATAACCCTCAAGACCCGAACCCCAACCCAGATCCCGACCAGAAGGCCCGCTCCTTCTCCCGGCCTCTGACCCCAAACAGCAAGAAGCAAACGGGGGTGTGAAAAGACCCCAAGCCTACCTCCACCCGCTCAAATGTGGCGTTGATGCATGTTGTAGTATGCATTTAAAAAGAAAAACAGGTGGGGAAGCGGGTCTGACGCCGATACAGACGCCACCTCATATGTGAACACAGCCTCAGTCAGTAGAGGACAAACAAACCTTTTCTGTTGCAAAAAGAAGAACCCAGCAGACTACACTGCATGACCAAAGGAGAGAATAACCAGATAAAATATCACATCTACGCTGGTAATAACTAGGAAAGCAAAACTAACACCAAAAATGTTTTGCAGCTGCTCTAAAACATTAAACATCTTAAAAGTTGCATGCTGTAGAATCCAAACAATGCTGTGTACCTTTTTTAAAGATATTTCTTCAGCACTAGTGGCCTTTATTTTTTTTTTGACAGTAGGTAGACAGGAAAGAGGGGTAGAGAGAGGGGGAGACATTTGGCAAATGTTGCCGGCTCCGAGACTTGAACTCGGGACGGCCGCTTCAAGGACTGTAGCCTCCGTATATGGCACTTAACCTCTACACCATCAGCCGCCCCTCCATACCTTTTTTAGAGCAGCCAGCAAGTTAGGAGCAATGGAGGCCATGTAGTAGGAGTGGAAAGCAACGCCGGCACTGCGAACCTCTTTTGCAAACACTCCTTGTTCTTTTAGTTGGGACACAAATGTATGAACTGCTTCCTGCAGAAATACACACACACAAAGCCATTTGTTAAGACCTGTTTTCCTGAGAAAAAATATAGTCTGGCTTCCTGTGTATGTAAATGTCATATTTAATGATGTAGCTCAGTGAAAAGAGTGGAAAACAGCATGTTTCCATTAATAAGGTGGACAGAACTGGACTAATTGTTTTTACCCCTTTTATTATGTTAAATACCAACATATATCATATTTTGGTTAGTTTGTGTGAAAACATAAAGTTTCCATAAAGAACAATGAATATTAAGCATCTCTAGTTGTTTTATGTCCGTCTTTCTCTTTTTAACCTCTAAAATACTTTGTGTTACACTTTCCTGTTTAAAAGGTTCTTTATAAATAAAGTTTGATTGAACTAGATCCTTTAACATTTACTTTTCCTTCCCATAGAAAGGACTCTTGGATCAGTGCTTCTTTGTTCTCTTTGTGTATCTCCTCTGTTCTCTCAAACCCCCAGTCGGTTGTGGCAGATGGCCACTCACACTGAGCCTGGTTCTGCCGGAGGTTTCTTCCTGTTAAAAGGGAGTTTTTCCTCTCCGCTGTCGCTACATGCATGCTCAGTATGAGGGATTGCTGCAAAGTCAACGCCAGTGACTGTCCACTGTCTCTACATGCTCATCCAGGAGGAGTGAATGCTGCAAGTCACTGACTGGATGCAATCTGCTGGGTTTCCTTAGATAGAAAAACTTTCAACCCATTTGAATAAATAACTGAATCTGACTGCACTGTTCAATAGTTAGGATTAATTGGAATGTATGTACCTGACTTGAAATCTTTATGATTCGATTGAACAGACTAAAGTTTTAAATTTTAAAGTTACCCACCTTTCACACAATGCAACAGGAAACAACACTTGCCAATTATTTTTACCTCTGCCTTCCTCCCTCGGTGCAAACACTCCCTCCATTTCTGCTACCTGTGCGACTCCTTCTCTTTTCCAATGGTTATAATCAGTCTGACAGAGAGAGGTACCCCCAATCCTTGTGGTTTTTAGTATAACAATGGCCACTAGTGGGCTCTAGATGGACAAACTTTATCAGTTTAGTATTTTACTTAGTGCCCCTGCACATAGCCCATTCTAAAATGACCAAACTCTAACACTCATTAGTTTATTCTAACCTTGCCAACAACCGTCCACCATTCCAAACCCTTTGTGAAGTGCCTTGAGACAACATTTGTTGTGAATTGGCGCTTTATAAATAAAACTGAATTGAACTGAATGTAATTGATTGATTGATACATTACACAACACTGGTTTCAGCCTGTCTCTCTAAACTTTCTCCCATCAGTGTTTGCAAAATAATCCTGAAGCGTCCCAGTTGCATCCTGAGGTCAGACTCTGGTCAGCTTTCTTGCAGTTTGACAACATGTATGCAGGAATAAGCAGAGCAGAGAGATGAGCTCAGTCTCGGTAACCTGAGCGAGGGTCTGCTTAGAAAATTGTGTAAATCAACCGATTCTCCACTAACCCTAACCCTCCACTGGCATCTCAAGGAGAACGGACTCTTGCACTCAGGACACAAACTGAGATGGCATGCCTTTTTTTTTTTTTTTTTTAAACAGAAAATCAGCTAAATACAAATATGCAAAAGAAAATGAGTAATACAACCAGTCAGTAAACCTATGTGTGTTCAGATTTAAAATGTCTCACCTGAGGACCTGAGATGGTAACAGAATCCTCAGCATTGTGACAGGCTGGAACTACTCCCTGTGGACACTGAGAGATGCATTCCTCCCAGGTCAACCCTGAAAAAGCACAGTAGGTTTAGGCAATCAAATATTAAATACAATTAACCAACAACCAAAGCAGAAAGCTAAATCTGACCATAAAAACTATCATGATCACATTTACTGGGGTTTCTGCCTCATAGAGAACATAATCTGTTTGTTTAATAGTGCACACTAAAGTGTCATTTTAATCAGAATCAAAGTTGTTTATAGTCCTGATTAAAACCTCAAACACAAACCATCCTGTTGAAAGTATTTGTGATTTTTTTAAATGACTGTTTACCCACCTGTAACAGCTCCAGCAACTATTAAGGAAGATTTACAATCAAGAGATGAGGATGTTGTACAAGTAAGATCACATCACTGCCGTGTTCTTAAAAATGTTCAGAAAGACACCTCTAGGACAAACAGCAACCTCTGTATGAGGAGTTAAAGTGTGAAACCTCTCTCCCTCCTGCAGAATTAAAACTGAACTCCTGGCAGCAGTTTAGGTTAAAGTTGACCAGTTTCTTAAAAGGACCCAGCTATGTAGTGAGGAATGATTGCAGAACTTATTTTCCTGATGATAAAGGAATCCCTTGTTGTTCTGATTGGTTTTGATGTTTATTATGTTTTTATTTTGTTTTCCATTTGCATTTTAAATCTTGTATCATTTTGTGCTGTTTTATGAACCAGAAACCCAGCTAGGGACTGGCATTACATATTACCGTAAGCTACTAATGTTCAAGTGAATATTTGTTAACACTCATCCCATTGTTTCTAAAGTGCTATCTCTGTGGACTTTCAGGGAATTATTTAATGTAAATGAAACTTAATTTAGCTATATCTCTAGGGTAGCCTCATGATACACATGATCTGCAGAGAGCCCTTAGTTCATAAGTGTCACAGACAGAACCGTCTCTATTTAGTGCATTTGGACCAAACAGTACTAAGTACCGTATAGCGTTACCAAGGCTCAAAAATCTGATATTCTGTATTTACATATCCATACACAGATCCATATCTTTCACACTCTGACCAAAATGTAATCTTTTATTTCACAGACTTTCTCCTGTAGCCATGAACATGCAATGTGTAAAACCTTGAAGCCTTTGTGATGAACTGGACAGTTAGATGCATGTCACTATATGACCCTGTGTCTACCGTGCATCACTTTCAGTTCCCAAAACCAAATCTTTCTCAGGACCTGAGCTTGTCCTCATACACAGAGAATGATCAGGAGGTTCAGCAGAGGCTGAACTTCCTGAGGCTACTCAACATTCCACAGGAGCTTAGTCATCTTTTGCACTGTCATTATTTAGTCTGTTTTTTACTTTAAAAACATTTAGATGTCTTTATGATTGAATTTATATATTTATATTTAAATATCTGTACACTGAGAGCACAGTGCTGCAACCAAGGTCCAAGATTCTTGTTTGAGTGAACAAACTTGGCCAATAAATGGTAAATAGACTGAATGCATATAGTTTTTTTCCAGTCATACCAACTCTGATGTTTTTCATTTTATTATATGATAACATGATAAATCAGCCTTTTGTTAGTGACCAGCTGCATTTATTCATCGCATGTTCCAAGTAACTACAACACTGTCTCTTCTTCTATGGTAGCATTCCCAACATGTTATACTGACACCAACTGATCATTCAATAAACATATTACACAGACTCAAAGCGCTTTATACATTCATAAACAGATAGGTAGATCAGTGGGCAATTTGTGCTAAGGGGCACATCGACATGTGGCAGGAGGATGCTGGTACTGAACGCACAACCTTTGGGTTGCAAGATGACTATGCTTTCCACTAAGCCACAGTTGCCCATATATATCCATTCAAACTGTCGTGCTCTTTAAAGTGAATAAGGATCTTTTCCAATGTCAGGAAGCTTTAAAATGAATCCGTTCTTGTCTGTTCCTGCATATAATTCTACAGATCATGTCTCAGACTTGACTTCTGCTTCTAGCCGTTTGTTCTGGACCTCTATGCTTCTCACCGGAAATGAATGACAGAATGAAGCTGAATGACAGCTTAGAATAGCTTTGCTGCTTACCAACTGCGGCCATGCCTCCTGCAGGTAGGTCGGCCACTTTGATGCAGTGGCCTCTCCAGTAGGCAGCCAGAATGGCCTCGCTGTGGGTAAAGGAACCATCGGCATATCCACAGGCCAGTTCTCCCACAGAGTGCCCTATGATGCCATCAGGCTGAAGACCCATCTTCCTGAGCAGATCGATTAGGGCTATCTATAAACAGGTACCAAAAATATAAAACCTCTTAGAACCAGGGCTTTCAGTTTAGATACAGAAAAAGAAATATGACTGCATACCTGTATGGCAGCAAGACCAACAAAGGCGTTAACGGTGTCCTCAAAAGTTGTGTCATCAGCTTCACTGAGCAGTCGAGACACAACCAGGCCAGTGTCCTTCAGGGCAACATCAGACTGCAGAATGGACTCTTTGAAGTCAGGAAGCTGCATGAGACTGTGGCCCATACCTGCCCACTGGGTTCCCATCCCTGTGCATAGAAGATAATCTGAATGCAACAACCACCGTCTGTATCCGGGGACTTTCAACATCATAATGTAAAGAACTGAGCCATGACAAATTATATTCTGAAGTAAATGATTTTTTTTTCAAGTCAAGAAAAAAAACAACCAAATGTGTTAGAAAATAGTCAACTATAATGAAAAAGCTGAAATAACATGATTACATACAATGGGTTGGACAATGAAACTGAAACACCTGGTTTTAGACCACAATAATTTATTAGTATGGTGTAGGGCCTCCTTTTGCGGCCAATACAGCATCAATTCGTCTTGGGAATGACATATACAAGTCCTGC
>JAHUTJ010000968.1:0-24162 GCA_036250325.1 Characodon lateralis
TGTGATTTTGTTGTCAGCACATTCAACTTTGTACAGAACAAAGTATTCAATGAGAATATTTCATTCATTCAGATCTAGGATGTGTTATTTGAGTGTTCCCTTTATTTTTTTGAGCAGTGTATTTTTCCATACTTATCCAGATATGGACAAAAGATACAGCAAATCCATCTCTTCTAAACTTTTGTAGACTGTGTAGGAACCCTGGAGATGGCTTTCAAGCAACAATACAAAAAATACAACCATCATCCATACCTGCTTATCCTGTCAGGGTCATCTTTGGGCACCATGGACAGATCCCCAGTCCATCAACACACACACACACAGGACAAGCAACCATCAAGACGCACTCATGCCAAAAGGTAAGCTAGAGGGACCCATTGTCCTAAATGTCATTCTTGTGGGAGGAAGCCAGCGTACTCGTAGAGAACCCATGCAGTCGGGGGGGAAAACATGCAAACTTCATGCAATCCTTACCTCCACATCAATTAAACTGTATGCAGATAAAAGTAAAAAGACTGTTCTCTTACCATCCTGATATGAGGTAGTTCAGAATGATACCCTGTCCTTCCTGATTGCCCCTAACAGCCAGGGCGGCGCTGCTACAGCCTAAAAGCAGCGAGGCTGCTCTCATCTGCTGCTTTAGGACCGCCTGGCTGTCCAGGAACCTTGCTCCTGCACCATGTCCCACAAAACTAAAATCATAAACAGAAGGACATTCAGTTAAAAATAAAATACATGAACCAGAAACACTCAATGGATTTTAAAAAGGCAGACATTACATCGTTTCTACCAACTGAGTTACAACAGCTTGTGCACAATTTGGTGTAAGTCAACTTTATACACATTTGAATTAATCTGACTTTTGTTTGTGTGTTTTCTTTGAAATATTTAGTCGAAGGCTGGGAACACGAGCAGCAGTAATGCATTTTTTTATTTCTGAAAGATTCTTACAGTACTACAGATGAAAGTACAGTGAAATAAAAGATCAAAACCTGGCTATGCCTTGAAAGTGAAACATTAAGGGGTTTGAAAAGTGTCTCCTTCTTTGGTCCCTCATCTTATGAATACTACCAGAATTTCATCTCAAACTCACATGTATAGGTCCTTAGAAGCAACAGCTTCTTCTAGTTGTTTAGAGTCAGGAGGAACACCACACACACCCTGCCAGTCTGGGTTGCTTTCACAAAAAAAATAAAAAAACATTTGTTCAGTAATGCGACAGAACACAAACTGGTAACAGAAATGAGAGCCGACATGAATCTCTTGATATTCGCCTCACCTGCAAAACCATTCCTTGAACCGATCCTGAGCATTTGGTAAATTGCCATCAGGGTCCAGCACGTAAAACACCTTCCTTGGATCCACACCGTTCTTCAGGATAGACTGAGAATCCACCTGATAGGGATAATGTACTCCGTTAAATTATCTCTACTATACACAAACATTAGGGCATGAAGTGGATCAGCTCCACAGACGGTGCTAATAATCCTAATCTCACCTCCTTCTGAAAGCTCAGTCCAAGCAGAGAATGCAGTGAAGGCATCCGGCTTACAGAGCGAGACTTTAGGACCGACATGTTCTCCCACGGCAACCTCTGAAGATACTGCGTTAAACGCACAGGTTGGTAAGCATTAAACACTTCCCCACAAACGTTAAAATCAATGACATTTTATTTGTGATCAGTTGTGTGTCACGTTTCACAGGACAAACTGACCTTGTCCAAGATGAGAACCACATGACCTCTGGTCTCATTTCTCTCTGAGAGCTGGGACACCGCTGCACGGAAAAGATGATCACAGGCCATGTCCCAATTTGGAGAAAGTCCTGATCCAAATCCTTTAAGGTCTTTTTCAGAAAGGGATTGAGAAGCTGAAAGCACAACCTAAGAGACAAAGCGTAGTTTAAAAGCAAACTTTTACCAACAAGACCAACTCATAGCTCCAATCACCAAGAAAAAAGTAAAAATATAAAACATACCTTCAGCATCTCCTCACTCACAGTGACTCCTCTCTTAGACAAGGCCTTGCAAAGTTCCTTGGCCTGCATGGAGAGCTCTGGATCCAATGAGAGGGGTAGGAGAAGGCTCTTCCAGCATCCAAGCAATCTCTCCATTGCTTTTAGCAGTTGCTGAAAGATGGCAGAGCATTTAACTTTCCTTGTCATTAGTTGGTCAAAATCTAACAGGAACCCAACACTCCCGGTTGAACCTGGACTAAGTATTTTTAAAAATCATAGAGACTAATATATAATAATAATAATATCTCAATTATGATAAATTTATTTGATATTAGGTATGAAGCCACTATAACAACAAGGGTGTTAATCACTTACATGAACCTGACAGTCAAGAGCTCGGCGTGCCTCCCACCACTTCTCCTTTTCGGCCACGCAGCTCACAACCTTTTGTTCTGCCAGAATGCTGTCCATCTCCTGCACCAGCCATCTAATGTTGAGCTTCACAACACAAAAACATTTTTTTTTTTTTTATGTAAAGCAAACCAAAAACTTTTGACAAATAAATCCTTTTATCAGACCGCAAAGCGTCATCTTAAAAACAGTTTATTAAACCGTCTCTCTCTACGTGTTTCTGTTCTGTTAAAAAGGCATCAGATGCATTGCTGTGAAAACAAGACCTGAGGTTCCGATAGTACCAAGATGCATTTGGGGTAAAAGGAGTTTAAAACTTTCGCACTGACGAGTGACAGATTGGAACCACTAAGGGGAATCTTGTAGGTAAGAAGAGTTTGGTTTTATCCGATAAGCTAAATTACTTTCAAACTCAAACCGTGTGTGCAACTTTATTAACCTGAAGGCCCATTTAACAGCTAACACAGCAACATTCACAAACTAACAGACTAGTCAAAAACGCCAAAGAAAACTCTCCATTAGATCAGGGTTTTCCATGACAAAATTTCCCCAGACTCAAAGCTCAAATGTTCTATATTGAAAATGTTTACAATGAATTAGAGCTTAAATGTAAGTTAGATTAAGTTTATAATCCGTCGATCACACCTAAGCCTGGCAGATGGTGGTAATACACTGCAATTGTAAACCGGCAATAAATAAATTAACCAAATAAGAGTTAGGGCTGAGCTATATTAGGAAAACATGACATTGGAAAATTAACATTAAATATTGTAAAATAGATACTGATTAACCCATGTTTTTCTCACTGTTGTCTTTTCCATCACAATTTCCTCATCAGTCTCGCTGAACTTTCTGATCCATGTCAATAATGCTCCCTTTCTTCTGGCTCTACTTTGCCCAGCCACACTCAGCCCAGTTTTGCAAATGTATCTACTACTTGCTTCTCCGGCCTGTTATCAGCTGCCTTGGTACCTGATCGATTACAGGGTCGAAATGCGACGTGAACAAACTACTGTTTCTTGTTAGGGCCATGAGCGTGCTCAGCCGTATGTCAGCAAGAGGACAAAGTGTTCACCGAGGTGGTGCAAAGAATGACGAGCCACGGATTTTACTGCACAGCGCAGTGCCAGGAAGAGCCATCTGGGCGAAACCGAGTGAAGTCAAAATAGGGCTTAGCGTGCACTTCAGCTGCTGCTCAATGTAGAACCATTCGAAGGTAGCTTTATTATTTAATTTACAGAACAAACAGTGCAGATCACCAAACAGAATACAATTAACTCATGGTGCAGAATTGTGTACACGTAATTCCACCTCTTCGGCACCTCTAGACCAGTGAAAGAAAAGGAAAACACCAAACCATAAGACAGTAAGGGTTAATAGCAGCAAGATGCTGATGGCTGGAGGTCAGGGTTCAAGCCATGACTTCAATGGTAAGTGTGTCAATGCAAACACAAGAGGTTCAGTGTGAAGTAGAGTGAGGATGAGTGGAGCTGGAACCGTAAATGGAAAAAAGGCATAAGTACTATGCATCGAAAGTCCATCCAAGCGGCCAAATTACATGGGATCGGACATTTCATAATCTACCAGGCGGTTCTTTGCTATTGCAATATTTAACATATTGTTATCAAGAATACAATTGGATAATTTATGCAGGTTTAATATCAATAGTGCACATATTTTCCTACAGACGTCAGATTTTAAAGATTTAATCACCAAAAACAACACATTTTAAGTGGATGGATGGACAAAAGGATGAACATGTGTACAAAAAGACAAATGGAGGGAGAAATGGAGGCAGGGTCGTTGATTAAACGATAAAACCAAACCCTATGATCAATCTAACCTCTTGTCTAGAAGTGGAGATATGAAGTGTGATGGGGGATAAGTCCTTTTCCAGACGTGACAGCATTATGCTGTCCCCCATTTCCCCCGGTTTTACTGCCAGCACAGACATCAAACACACAGTTACTCCTGTACAAGGAGAGAAAGTGGGGAAAAAAAAGTTTTTCTTTATACTCAAATTCAAATAAAGTCAAAATAAGCTTTTGAGCTTTAGGAGAACAGATGCAAAAAAATTGGTTCTACCTGGTGGAAGCTGTTGGATTTGTTGGATAAACTCTTGGCACGGGTTCTGGGGGAAAGAGCAGAGGTCTGCAGTGGGGAAGGAGAAGATTTCCTCCATCTCAGACACCAGCCTCTGTTGAGTAGAAGTAGAGGACATGGCTCCACTGGGCTCATTTAGAGTCAGAGCATCCATTTTTTCAGCTAAATCACTGGATGCCTTTTTCAGTTTTCTATAAGAAAGAAACAAAACAAGCAAATGTTTGTTTCTCAAAACAACCAGAATGATTTCAACCCAATAACTAATACACTTTACCAATCGAGATTGAACTTACTGGCGAGAACAGTTAAAGTGGCGGATTGTGCGATGACGACTGGTGACTCCCAAAGACTGGGCTTGCAACATTGCTGTACTTATGGGGTCGCTCTGTCCCGTGGTCAAGGCGAGAAGAGTACAGAGGTTTGGATAGATTGTTGGGCAGGGGAAGTGCTGAAGAGTCAGCAGCGCTGAGTGCAGCAGAGACTGAACATCCTCCAAGGAAAGGTTGTCTAGGGACCAAAAATTATGAGAATTACAAAGAAAAACAAAGTTAAGAACTCCAATCTCTTCGATAGGGACATGTTTTTACGTTAGGCAAACGCTGCACAAAAATATTCAACAGAAAAAAGAAACTTAATTAGAATGTTCTAAAACTGAGCATATCCGAGTCACATACCGGGCCTGCTGTCTGTATTGGAGATGTTGGTTAATAGATCTTCTGTAGGGTGGTCATTGCGCCACTTTTCAAACAGCCCATCTTTCTCCAAACCAGAGCACATATCCCTCCTCAACACCTCAAAGTCGATGTCTGAAGAAAACAAAAAAAAAAAAAAAAGAAAAACATGATTCAAGACGGCTTTCACGTCAGGATTTTACAAATTTAGGATGCTGCCTGAGAGAGCTCCATGAACTGCATACTGAAACAAGCCCAAATAAAGTTTGAGCACATGAAATGTTTTAAAACTAAAACTAGTGTCAAAGAAGGCAGAAACTGAAGAATAACTTGACTTAATCTCCCTCCATGAACACAAAATACATACTGTCTTTACTTTCAGCTGAGTTATTATCCTCCTCAGCATCCGACGTCCTGAGCTGCTCGATGCTTACATCCAGAACTCCATTAGTTTCTTCCACAATGGTCCTCATTGTGTCAGGCTCATCCAGTGATTCTTCGGTCTTAGATAGCCGTTTTCTGCTTCTTCCTCTTCTGCTGGACGCCGGCTTAAGAAGCAAAGGCTCATCTTCCTCAGAAGAGGTTGAACGAGGCGCCACAACACTCCTTTTGGCCTTGGTCTGCCTCTTCGGGGCGGTCTTCTCTGCAGGTGGATCTGCAGACGTTTTAGGATCAGCAACAGCTCTTCTAGAAGTTTGCTTTTTAGGGACATCTGCAGGCACTTTGAGCTGTGCTTGGGGAGCTGACTCAGAGTCACTTTCATCACTACATTCCACCTGTGATCAGATTAAAGGATAATGTCCTCATCAAACATCTACAGATGCATCTTAAAAAACGACATTATCATTTTAAAGTTAATTTATCACAGTAAGAATCATAGATTCATGACAAGAGTGATACATAAAGTGTTTATGTCTGTTTACTTTGATGATGACAGCCAATAAAAGCCCAAAACTCAGTTTTTAAAAAACATGATTATACCAATAAAAATTTGTTTTAATACAAAATATATCAGCCAGGTGAAAAACATAACACCCCAGTTAATAAAACGTTTAACCACAGACTGATGTTTGTGGGTTAAAATGTGGCGATGTCTTCTAGGTTTGTCCTTTACAGCGGGTGATCAAAAACGAATACATTTTAAAACGTATGTTCAATTAATGTTTTTATAAGGTGTCTAGATTTGGGGCAATCTTGAGGGGAAAAAATCCAGTTTTCTATTGTTTTTAACAGCAATTAAACCTTTTTTCTGCTTACCTTGAAACGTAATTTCTTTGTCCGTTTAGGAGCTGCAGGCACAAGCTGGACCTTGTCTTGAACAGGCGACACTTCTTCATACACTTGAAACTGCAGTTTCGCTGCAGGCTTTAAAGACTTCTGTCCCAAAGGAGGGCATTTTACCTTCTGAACAGGAGTGCAAGCTAAAGTAGGAACCGCTGTGTTGAAATCAAATACTCCAGCAGACGACTTGGACTTTGCAACGACTGGTGTCATGGGAACCAGACCCTTTCCTTTGGCTGAGGACCTGGTAACTTGAATCTTGGGTTTGACTGCTTTGGCTCTTTTTGATTCCTGTTTTTGCTCTGCAGCATCTGGGTTTTTAATAGAGGGTTTGAGCTTCTTTAGTATGGAGAATGGAGTCGATTTCTGCTCAGATTTGATGTCCTTCTGCTCCTTTGGTGCATTCCATGTCCAGCACTTTGAAAAAAGTTCCTCAGGCCTGCAGCCTTGTTTTGCAGCCAAGATCTTAAGTGATGCAATGGCTTTGGTTGCCATAAGATGTGCTCTTACAGGTCTTAGGGCAGGAGAGGTTGTGGAATCCAAAAATGCTAAACCAGCCTCTAGTACTTTCCATAAGCCACAGACCTTGTTGGCCTTTATTTGGAGCTCAGTCTGGGCCATGCTCAGGTACACACGGCCCACTACGTCCTGCATCAGGGAGGGTTTGGAGAGGCCTTTTGCAGGGTCATAGGGAGGGAGAAGCTCAGCCAGCTTCTCTCTAAGTCGCACGGTTACATTTTTACAGCGGACTAAAGCTGCCCAGTGAAGTTTGGAAGTAACACTGAGGTCATTTGGATCAAGGTGGAGAGCAAGATCCGCCTGTGTTAATGCCCAGCGAGCAGAGGCTCGGCCTAAACACGGCTCTGAGCAGCATGACAGCTGACAGTCAGATTCATGAGTCAGACAGGACAGCCAGCGCAGAGGCGGAGATTTAAGGGGCGGGGAACAGGCCACCTCGTTCATCACCACTTCTTTGGCACTCCATCTGGTGCTCAGGATGTCCTTTAGATCATTTTCCGGGAATGGAATGGGGGACTGAGGTCTTTGAGCAGGACGACCCTTTCTTGGTTTGATTTTAACATCTGCCCTTTTAACCTGATCCGACAAAACTAAAAGAAAAGGAAAGAAAATGGTTTTATTACAAAATTACACCCAGAAACACTTGAAACTTGAAGCAGGCTGAAATAAATTCTAAAAACATTCCAAGAATTTTTCAGAAGTAATGACGTGCCATGGCAAATGTATGTAAAAATGATTTAAAAGGGAGCAAAGAAAAATCAAATAGTATAACTACAATAAACAATGTTAACTATTGTTACAAATTTAATTTTAATAAAACCCTGTTAAACAATATGACACCCAGTACACTGGCATCCCAAGTAATGATGTGTTTAACAAAATAGATTCATTTTATATTGCAGTAGCATAACAACATTGATTTGTTTTAGAATAATTAAACCTTTAATCAGATTACCTTTATTAAGGGCTAAATAAAAAAAATATTAAACAATATATTTTTATTTTTATCATTGTTGGCACAGCTGTTGGCACACCTAACAATCTCTTTAGAATAAAGCATTTGTTAGTTATTAATTATTTATAATTAGTAGTCCATGTCATTCTGCTTCTCTGGGGTTCTCAGAAAGCCTCCATTTACGTTGAGCTGAACGGAAAAGGGGGTAAAAGAAAACTCACTGTTCGAGAACAGCAACAAAGAGTGGAACGTTGGGGACACCAAGTCTTAATAACCAACTATTAAAAGCCAACAACATGGCTGCTAGTTGTATGTAGGGGATGTCAGGAAAAGGCCTTTTCTGTCCTACCACAACTAACGAAAAGATGCAGAGTTTGATGAACTCTGCTGGGACTTTAACTGGGAACTTTGTGCTTTGATCTAAGATTGAGGTTTATCAGGAATAATCACTCCACGTAGGCTTGATGTGATACAAAGGATGACCGTACGTCAAACACCCCAATGTTCAGCAGGGTTCCTAAACCCTCTTTCAAAAGCCCTGCGAAACCTGTTCACAGTGGATGGCATCATGAGCTCTTTGAAATACCAGATGATTTTAAAATGTATCGTTGTTGGACTCTGCCAGTGAAGTAAAAACAGATCACGATTTGGTCTTCCAACAGGATGAAGATACAAAACATGAGGACAAGTCAAACAGAAATACACAAGGTCAACCTGCTCACATGCCTATCTCAGACCATGTAAATCCTGCAGGTGACCTGTGGAGTCAGCTGAGGAGAAGAGACATAAATGAAGACCCAGCACTCCGGATGATCATCGTTCTTTTTCTGGATGCTCCAACCTTGTGAAATCCTAGAGCAGCGGATTTTAATTCTGGTCCTCAGGGCCCTCAGTCCTTCATGTTTTTAGATGAATCTCTGCACAACTGATTCAAATGATTGCATTGCCTCCTCAGCATAGCATACAGTGTTGCCAAAGCCTCTTAATCTTCCAATCATGCAAGTCAGGTGTGTCAGCCTAGGACTGAGAACAACTGCTATAGTGACCTCGTGCTGTCCTTCAAAAAATAAAATTCTTCCATCCAAGGCGTATGTTAAAATGTGCCTGAACCTTGGATTTTTGGACTTTACAACTGTGCAGGGAAGGCTTTTTAAAGATGTCTGCTTTGCACTACAGGTAGAGGGAAACAATTACTGTAAACCTCTCCTCAAGCTGCTGTAGGGTCAACACAGCAAACCTTCACAATAAAAGTCCAATCCCGGTGAAAGGTCCTGAAATACATAGCATAATAAAAAATTTAAAAAAAACACTTACTGTATGCTCTTTGCTAATGGAAACACAGCAGTCTCAATGCTGAACGAATTGTGTTTTTAGCCTGCAGGCCATAATTTATCTCCAACAAATATAAATATGTTAAAGAAGTCAGTGTGTGTTGATGAGAGGGCAATGAATTGATAATACATAATTACAACTACTACTGCTACTAATAATAGTAATGGTAACTTTGATGCTAGTTAAACTTATAACTGATAGATTTACAGACAGTAATCATGATAAGTAAACTTTCACTGCTACATATATAACAGGCAGCAATAGTGAAGTTTATGTGAGTGATGTTTTATTTTGAAATTCAAATAAATTATGAATTTGCCAGAACAGTTTGAGGTACAATGTACTTCAGGTCTTAAAAATGGCAGAACATTACTTATGTGTCAATTCCGCTTGAGACAAGTTTGAATATGGTTAGGGAGTATGGTTAGAAATCTTTTTCCTTGAAGAACTAGTGTTTTATGTAAGCAAATCATGATAAAAAGAATTGTGATATATCACCCAGCTCTATGTTATCCTAATAGTACTTTATACAACCCACTTTTACCAACAGCTGCAGTACCAACACATGCACCATCTGAAATATGGAATAAATAAACTCGTGTTAAATATAGGAGATTTCTACATATCAGTGTGACTTTTTGATTCTGCATTAAAAGAGGAATTTCATTGAATGTTTTTACACCTCTTTATCAGTGGTGCAAATAAATGTGGCCAGGACGCGTAAAGAAAATTAGAGTAAAAAGTTTAATATTTCCTGTCGCTCATTTCAGAAAGTGAAACTCATTATATGCTCATTGCACAGAGAGGAAATATTTCTAGCCATTATTTCTTATTATTTTGATCATTATGAGTTACAGATAATGAAAACCCACAATTCAGTGTCTCAGAAAACTAGAATATTACATAAAATCAATATAAAAAGAATATTTCAAAACATGTCAGGCTTCTGAAAAGTATGTTTATTTTTATTTATTTCATGTTAATTTGAAAAGATCAGATACAATAAACATAAATCATTACCTCAAAATAATCTGATGCCTGCATCTCAGGGTTTATAGTTGTGGCTAGTTTGCAAAACCCATCCTAAGAAAGGCCTTCAACAATTAAATTAGATGGAAAGTAAAACTTAAATACAATAAAAATCCAGAAGGCGTTATAAAATGATGCCTTCAAAACTCTTACCTACTTAACACAATATTTAAAAATGAGCACATTTCTGGTTCGTCTTTAGCCAAATCTTGAGCCTGGAAGTGAACATTTTAACATCAGATCAGGTCTTAAAGTCGGGATGGGAGTGAGATCCAGAGCTTACAGCTTTTAACAGAGAAGCTGTCTGTGCAAAGGTCGTCCTGCAGTTTGGCATTTTACAGTCCTGATTTATGGTTCTTCTGGTGACTCCATTATTGTTCAATCTCTCAACAAATTTACGTAGTGGCTCAGGTGCTAAATGATTGATGCATTTGTGAATTTACTGTGAAATTACTAAAGCTATAAAAGATGTCGATGACTGTCTTCTGGACAGCTCTCTTCCCAATGATCGTGTAACCTATGACCCAGACTGAGAGACCATTCTAGAGGCACAGGAAACCTTTACAGGTGTTGAGTTAATTAGCCGATTAGGGTGTGACACCGTGAGTTTCCAATATTCAACCATTTCACAATATTCTAATTATCTGAGACTGAATTTTGGTTGTTTCTTTATCAGTAAAGGCTTAAAATATTTCACTCTATGAGTAATTAATCTATATAACAAATTAGTTTGACTTTCTGAAAGGAGTGACAAAAAAAAATACTGAACTTTTTCATGATATTCTAATTTGTTGAGATGTCCCTGTGTGATGACAGCGGCTCCATTTGATCCGATGCATCAGAGCGTTCACATACCTGCGCCATGCTCCAGGAGAGTTCTAACGAAAGTCAGGTCTGTTCGACTTTCTTCCGTTTCGCCCTGCATCAGCTCCAATTCTGCTTTAATCACCAAGAGCTCAACACATCTTAAAAAAAAACAACAACAACAACAACCACACACACACAAAGCAAAAATTATAAAAACTAACTGTGTATGCAAGTGACTGGATTAGTTGTGGCCAATTAGCTCTAACATAACCGAGTTATAATCAGAGCATGGTGTGTGTCTCTATCAACATACTGGTTAAGTGCTTGCAGTTTGATGGCCAGTTTCAGGGCTTCTAAACACTGGAGTCTGGCATCGTTGATGGCCCCAGAGCTGCTCCGCACAGCGACCAGCTTTGCAGAGCAGCTCAGGAGTTCTGAGAGCAGCTGCCACTTCAGCACCAGGTTGTCTCCTAGTTAAAGACGAGAGAAAGCCATGACAAAAGACACAGACAGAAACAGGAGACAGTTGTAATGAGGGGAAAAAAAAATAATAAGAATTCATACCTTGATGGACGAAGTGCACTTCTGCGTTATTGGTGGTGTTCCCATACAGGCCTTTTCCCACTAAAGTGACCAGCAAGCTGCAAAGAAGCTTCAATCCCTCATATAGGGCAGAATCAGGAGAACCTATACCTGAGATACACACATCATATCGTGTCTTGGCTTGAAGAGAAAGAAAAAACCTGTTCATACAGTGCCTTGCCAAAGTATTAAGACCCACAGGTACTCAAATATTTCACAGGTTACGTCAGGTTATATTTGGGGGGTTTTATGTGATAGACCAAACCAGAGTAAAACAGGTTTGAGGCTGATGGAAAACATACACTACCAGTTTGGACACACCTTTGTCATTCAATAGATTTTCCATATTACACAGAGAAGACATCAAAACCATAAAGCAAAAGTATATAGAATTAAGTAACAAAAAAATAAAAAAAAACCTTGAAAAACCTCAAAATATCTTTTATATTCTAGATTCTACAAAATCACTGCTTTCAACAGACTTGGCGTTCTCTCGATGAGCTTCATGAAGTTGTCACCCAAAAGGAGTTCCCAGAGGAAGGAATAAAAACAAATGCAATGAGAAAGTGTGTGTACAAACATCGTATAAGTGTACTGTCAATTTCATTCAGCCTCCACCAGCCAATTTATAGAGCAAGGTTTGCTGCAAGTCGTTTAGGTGTTGTCTTCACCAGCTTTGCATTTTAAGAGACCGTACTTTTTGCCCATTCTTCTTTGCAAAATGGTTTTGTCATTTATTCAGCCAGAGTGGATAAATAGGGTTTGATAATAAGTTTTCAAGTTGTGCCACAAATTCTCAATTGGGTTTAGGTCTGAACTTTGACTGGGCCGTTTCATATGAATATGCTTGAGGTTCACACCAAGACTTAACATGGTTTAAATCCAATCCCAGTCTAAAGTTGCACTGTTGGACTGTATTAACCAATTAAGAGACTTCTTTAAGTAATTGTGTGGACTGCGTACTATTTAGGAGTATCAACGTCAAAAGGGGCAAAATACAAATGCATGGCATACTTTAGATTTATTATTTGTAAACATTTTGAAAGCCACGTCACATTTTCCTTTCTCTTTAGGCATTAGCTACTTTGTGTTGATCTATAACATAAAAGGCTAAAACAAACTGAAGTTTACATTTTCAGAACACTAAAGTTTGACAAAGTTCCAGTGTGTTGGTTACTTTTGCACCTTACTATATATTTACAAAGAAAACAAAAAAGTAAAAGGTGTTTTGATGCAAAAAGTGATGCAAATGGCCTCACTCACCGTGCTGCGTGATGAGGCTTCTTTGGGCTTGTGGCAGCTGAATGACATCTGAATTCAAATAGGAGCTGCAGGCCTGCAGGGCCCGTGCACGCAGCAGGTACCAGGCCTTTGAGTGTCTGTGGTCATTTACTTCTTTCAGTACCTGACACAGATAAGGGACTCCCAAGCTGACCTAAAGTACAAGCAAAAAGCACAGGATGGGTACAATAACCTGAGTAATGAAACAAGCAGGGTGTTCCAAAATGACACACCTGTCCGATGCTGTAGAGGTACTGCGCCTTTAACAAGACAACCAGCATGAAGAGGGATGAAGGACCATCATCTTTGGTGTCTGAAGTAAGCATTTTCTCAGCTTCCTCTATCTTGGCCTTGAAATGTTAATTAAATCAGAAATTGATTACAACAAAGAATGTGACATTTCTTGTTGAATTTATCGTTTACAAATGAAATCACCAGAGCCAGGTCAGGGGAGCCCAAATCCAGGAGGATGCTGGCTGACTGACAGAGAGCAGCAGCACAACCACGAGCGTCAGCGAGTTCACGGCAAAATTTAATCCCAAGATGGTACGCCTCCAAAGCCTTCAGGGGCTAGGTAAGGAAAACAAGACATATTATAAATTAAACTTAGTCACGATTACCTTCATATACTAATAAAATTATTCAAAAACATATACTATAAAAATAACATGGGATCCTCAAATATATTTTTCTTTTTCAAAAATAAAGAAATCATAACAATCACCTTCAATTAATACATTTCAGTCAAGATAACAATGAATTAAATAAAAAATAAATACATTTATGCTATCTGTAACACAGGACTACGACAAAATGAAAGGAAAACACACTAAACGTGCATATGCTTTTCACATTAACGGAGAACATTTTTAATTCATTTTAAATCCAATATTGCCGTTCTTAACTACATATAAATTAATTTAAAAATGCATAAGACCATGCATACTTGGGCTGATCTCACATTATTTTCTCTGTGTATACATGTAAATTTAAGATATTTTATAATTTTTATTTCCATTTATATTGCAATAAGAACTTCACTGAGAGCAAAGTGTACCTGAGTAAAGTTCATTGCTTGTGTGCACAAACTTGGAAATAAAGCGGATTCTGATTTCCAGTTTTATTTTAATGAGCTCCTATATAAGTAGTTGTGGCACTTTTGGCCCTTGATAGAAACCGAGCAAAGGAGACATGGTGCAATAGTCTTCATGCATCTGGTGGAGTTACCTTCCCAATGAGTCTGAAGAGAGCTGCTGCAACAGATATGGAGCTGCAGGTCTGCTTAGCGTTTCTGACAGTAGGCACGGCTCGATTCTTAAAAAGGTCAGTCCAAATATTCAGAGCTTTTTCCAGCGGCTTACAAAGCTCTTAAAGGGAGGTAGGGGGGAAAAAAAAAAAAAGATTATTCATAAGATATCTATTTTAAGGTTGACTACCTCATGAGTCTACAGATAAGACTTTAGATGTATACCTACAGGCGACTTGTGTTCTACAAAGGGTAGAGAGAGATGATTGGTGAAATTTGAAACAACAGTCTTACCATTTGCTGCAGACAGGTTGAAATGGAGCCCTTCGTACACCAGAGTTCTGTCCTGTGTCTTCTGCTCGTCTTCATAATCAAAATCATTGTTGCCTATAGGATTAGTCACACAATGCGTCTTTTCACGCAGCTCTCTCTGTTTTTTATCACTCTCAATGGCCTGGGGGAAAAAAACAACAACAACAATGAAAACATTTTTAAAAAGCATCGACCAAAACCTTAAGTCTAGTCATATTATTTTATTGGTTTAAAGTGCTTTATATAAAGATGCTAGAAAGGGTTTTCGGTGGTAGGACAGAGCAATGATGCAGCACTACCACTGTGCACTGCCAGTTAGCTGGCTTGAAGAATAATACAACACTTTTCTTTTGCTTGCAAAAAAGACTGTTGGGAAATGTTTCTGGTTGTGGAAAAAAAAAACAAAAAAAAAACAGACTAACTGAATGGCACCTATCACTCTTATTAAGGTAACACTGTTTTAAAACTTTAGATGGCAAGGTGTGAGCAGCAAGGTGTGAGCAGCAAGTCTGTGAAGCGACTGACTGCAGGCTGGCCCCCAGCAGACAGCCCAACTAATATCACCTTGCTAGTGTTACTCTATAAAAGCAGAACGGTAAACAGGTATGCAATAAGCACTTAAAAAAACCCGCAGGCTTTAAAGTTTCTGTATCAAAAGCAAAATGGCAAGTAAATGTTGTAAGGTTAATATTGACTAAAAATTCTCAAATGTTAAATTATTTTGTCAGCAGCAGAAATAATTGTTGCTTTTCGGTGGTTTAAAAAAAATAAGCCAGTTAGATCAAAATTTTTATTTAAAATGTTTATTACTGTTATTTGAATAAAATGTGGTATTTTTACTCTCGTTTCAGCCCACATAGTCAGATTTACTAGTCACATTTAAATATTATAAGCACATCTTTTAAAATGAGCATACTATGAAGACAACATTAAAATGTTGTTCCAGAAAATTAAGATGTTCATAAAAATGTTTTTAAAAATATAGGAAAAATAGAGAGAGACATTACCTCCTGCAGATTCTTCTCCAGGGTGCAGATATAAAGCCAGAGTAAGGCTTGTGCTTTGTCATCTTTCAGCCCATCAGCATTTCCTGAAGTCTCTGGCTGTTCTTCAAGAAGCCGTAAAGCTTCATGGGTGAAATCAACTGCCGTGCTGTGTTGGCAGAAAACATATAAAAGAACAAATATAGTTGGTTCCCTGGTTTGTGCAAATAAGACATTTGTAGGCAACAGTTCGTTACAATTTGTGCCATAATTAAATGATTACCAGTCAGTTTGCTCACTGAAGTCCTGGAAGCACACCACTTGAGCCATTTCGCAGAGGTAGACAGCGCGTAGATGGGTGTAAGAACTCTCCTCGTGGCAGATGTCCAATAAATCACAGAGTGTGTTGTAACGTTCTTGAGCCATGTCCCTTGTCGACTCCTTATAGGCACGCAACTCTTCATCCAAAAGGCACAGCATGACCTTCTCCTCAGGGGCATCAGGCCCAAAACCATCCCGTAACGTCCTGATTTAAGACAAACAATTGGCGAGTTGAATTTTTATTAACATTTTCCAAAATGTATACATAAGTGAGAGGTTTAAAGAAGCCACTTAAAATAATAGTTTTCTATACTTGAGTCTTATGTCCTCGTCATCGTTACGGGCGCCCTCGGCCTTTGTTTTCACCCACAGAGAGACGGGTTCAGCCATTTGAATTACCATCTTGTCCCCAAGGGCCTTCAGCCACAGGATGATCCAGTCAAGTGCTCGCTCCAGTTTTCCAGCCCGCCGCGAAGATTGCACAGCAAGCATGAAGGTTCGATTTACCTGGTTTTGCGACAAATCAGATTTTTAAAAATAAAATTTTAACCCAAAGACAGGGGGGTCTAGTAAAACGGATCACATCTGACAAACTCACTCTGTCAGCAGAAAGTGGGCTTGTGATATTCTTGCACAGATCCCTGCAGATGATTTCCACCAGCGTGAAGGCCTGCTCATACAGGCGTCGGTTGAACATGCAGCAAGCCAAGTTGCTCACTATAATCACTATAAAGCACATATACACAACAGCTATGATATTTAAATGGCATACAGATGGTTCTAAATTATGCAACAATTTCAGAGACAGTCAACTTGACAGTGCAAGTAAAAAAGGAACAAAGCATTCACCTGATTTGTTCAAAAGGCTTTCACTTGACAGCTTACGAAGTTCAACCATCAGCAGTCCAGCTGTTGCTTGGCAGTACAGCAGAACCCTCTCCAGTGTGTCACAGTCCTCCAGCTAGGCACAACAAATCAGATAAAACAAAAGAAAACTCAGAACCAAGCAGAGCATGTGGGTCTGACGTTTAGGCTTTTACGTGCAAACAAAAAAAAAAAAAAAAAAAAAAAGCATCCTGGATTTTAAACGTATTTGGTTTGTTCTCAAAAACACACGAAAAAAACAATAATTAAATTCTACATGTTTATTGAACTTATAAAAAAATTTATTAATGATTTTCAAATAATTCTTCTGAACTTTCAGCTCGACCGGTGACGAGAATCGACCCAATTTTACTCTTGACCAGCAGGCGTGAAACTAAAAGCAGTTTCCCCGATCAGCAAACATGCTACCATGTCGTGTCAACAGCATTACTGAGAAAAAAAAAGAACTTAGTATCACTGAGTTGTTTAAAAAAATATATAAGTCAGTCGAAGGTAAAACAGAAGAAAAACCACCTTCAACTGAGGCCTGTTATCAGGGAGAGAGATTCCAGCGATTACCAGAAAGCTGAACATCTTGCCACAAAGCTGATCTGTTTTATCCTTTTGAAAAGTCCACTTCTGTCAGTGATGGACAGGGAGATGTTTTTTTTTTTTGATAATGTCAAAGTTAAGGTAAGGTTCTACTAATTGTACAGGCAATGCACACATAAATGTATGTTTATAGTGCTAATGAAAGATGCTAAAAAACTGTTTAACATCAATCATTTTGTTTTGAAATTTTAACAAACTCCTGTTCAACTGCAGAGCTGTCTAACTCTGATTGCTCTCTGACACACAAACAATGATACTGCTTCTGATCTTAATGAGAATAATAATCAATAGATCACAAAACCTCATATCGCCGTGACATGGTGCATTTTGAATTTCAGTTGTCCAAAAACATCACATTCTGAGATCTGGTCTGATCCTTCAGTTGGTTATATTTGCTGTGATGGGCTGGCTACCTGTCCAGGGTGGACCTCCTCCCAATGACCCATGAGAATGTGCAGACAATGGATGGTTTTTACTGCATTTGTAGATTTTTTGTAAGACAGCTCAGTAGGACCATGTATTGACATTATGCACAAAGTAGAAAAATATATCTTATTGGCATTTAGAGATCTTTGAGAAATCACAATTGGGTATGATCTGTATTGGCAGGTCAGAGCTTTAAAACAAATCTGATCTGAAACTGGTCAAAAATATTACTTGGCGCAGATGTTGTTTTAAAGCCAATCTTGTAAAGAGTTAAGATTTATTTCTTAAGCTCTTTGAATCTGCATTATTTTTGTGTTGATTTTTAAATGCAAACTTACCTGTGATGCCATCATGCTGTCATGGGCAAACCCAAAGCTGTGGTAAATGTTGCAACAAAGGGACTTTCGCAACCTGTCCGCCTCAGCCTGACATGTTGAATCCTGGAAAAAAAAAATAAAAAAATCAGGAAAATAATAACAGACAAAAAAAAAAATGTTTTGGGAGACTGGTCTTTAACCCTAATAGAGGCAACACTAACCTTTTTAAGCATTTCTAATACCCGCTCTTGATGCTCCTCCAGAAATGAAAACAGCGCCAGCAGCTCTGGTCCACTCAATTCTTTGGTGTGACCGGTTTCAACAGCCCATACCACCAGATTACAACCTTCAAGAACAGCGTGACCCTCTCTATAGCCCAGCTCAGCTGAAAGAGACCTCAAGGTTCTAGCACATTCTGTTAAAGCCTGGCTACTTTCTTTGTCAGCCTTCATCGCTGAATGAATCTTTACTGCCCATTTGGCAAGAATCAGCGGTATCCACTGAAAGCCAACACAGTTCAAAATCCTCTTCTCCATTTCATCCAAGAAGGTGAGGGCTAGACTGTGGTGGCCGGCCTTACAAACAGACTTCACTGCAGGCATCATCATTTCAGAAAGCAAATAAAAACGTGATGTCTCTATACACTGCTTTTCCTCCTCCTCTTCACGGGTTTGACTGTCAGCAAACGTTTTGTTAAAAATAGTTTGTATTTCCTGCAGAAGAAATAAGGAATCCTCCATGGTCAGAGCGCCGCGGCAACTCTCAAACGAAGTGATGGCATCCTGCATGTATACTGAAGTTTTAAAAAAAGCAGGAAATGCAATTTCTGAGTCCATCAACAGTGAGAAGCACAATGTTTGAATCTGCCATCGTAGTTTTTCCTGAGGATTCAAAGTTTTTCTTTCTTTAGCAAGAGAGAGGCCATTCCAAAACACAGAGAAACAGCTCCGCACAAGAACGATGTAATCCTCTCCAGCCTACAAATGACAGCACAAACCACATTAGAGCTCACAGCGACACAAAGCATGGATTATAGATGCATGTTTGATAAAATGCTTCACAACTCTTGCCCTGACAGTAAAAAATGTACAATCATCATCGCTGTGAATGTATCATTTTGATTTTGAGAATAATCTCATAAACTTGTTGGTGGCTACAAACGCTTTTTTGTTCCTTTGCAAGTTGCTAGGTTACAAAATCCATTATTAAAAAAAACACACACAAAAAACAACAACTCAAAGGCATTTAAGATTCAAGCTGAAGATGACTGCCACCCTCACTGGTTCTGTATACCATACATACCTGATGCTGTGCGGACAGCTTGCTGTAAAGCAATCCGGCCACACCACTGCAAAGGGTGTGAGCCTCTAGGGAGCAAAGGTTCTTGACAATATGGAAAAGGATCTTCTCCATATATAACGGAGTGCTCTGTGGCACAAGCTCTGCAGAACGATAATAGGCATGAATAGCCAGCTCCACCAGCTTCACCAGCTCATTGATGTGGTCAGAGTGACAGGATCCAAATCCAAGCTGATTGTTACAAGCTCTGATAATCCGGTCACACAGTAGGCGAACCTGTCCAGGTCCAGGTTTACTATTCGCATATTTCTGAAAAAGAATAATAATAAGAGGGGGGGGGGGGGGGGGAAAAAAAAAAAAAAGAGACGCCGTGTAATAAAAAAAAATTTAAATTCACACAGAACAGATTTATTTTTTAAATCATACCCAAAACAAGTCAGACGGAGTTAGGCTCATTGATTAGCTAATGCTCATAAACGTAATTTACAGATAAACTTATTTAACGTAAAGTTGCTGGTTAAAGCTAAACATTTGGTCGTCATGCCAACCTCAAATTCCTGATACAAAAGCTTCGTCTCTTCAACAGAAGCCGTCCTCTTGATGTATTCGTCCACTTTCAAACACTTCATGTCGGCTCCTGTAAAAGTAAAACAGCAGCAGGTAGCTCATGCCAAACCTTTACTTCGATAAAGGGACTAGCTTGCGTTTGCGCCGCCGCGGTTCATCAACCGCAATGTGACGCTAGTATTTAGGCTTACAGTTTAACGTGAACTTACTTGACTCCCTCGGTATTGGCAGCAAATGTCCTCACGGCTGAAAAATTCCTGAGCTGCTCCTCAGAACCACAGCCTGAGAAGCAGTTATTGATCAATGTGTCGGTTCAGCTTGTGTTGCATTTGCTAACTGAACCCCGCGCACTGTTTTTGAAAGATCTAAGCTAACCAATCACAAAGCAGATCCACTGTCAAGGAAACGCTCGGACTTATGGGTGTTGTAGTTCTGTTTTAAAGAAACATGCCCAAGCCTGCTTTTGAACAGACCACAAAACCCCCTCAATGTTTTGACTTGAACCGATATTTAAATAGAGTGCTCGTTTTCATTACAGTGTGTACGGCAGGAGATGTTGCACTTTAGGTTTCCCACGCACTTTTTGAGAAACCCATTGAGATGTATCAAAAATATGTCAAAACACAAAAGGGTCCAACCTTACTGATAAACTAATCTTAAATTAAAGTAGTTAAATTCAGTGGTCAAACATGACACACTGGAACCCTATCTAAAAACCGAATACCCATTGTCACAGATAAAACAAACTTCGATGTTTGAATAAATGTTAAACGAAATTTAGCATTTGGATGTTTTGCATGCAAATAGATGATATTAGTGAATAATGAATTTAGTCATTCTCATTATTGAATTTATGCTGCAACATGAAACACTGAGCAAAACTCCTCCTTTGGTTTTACTTCAGAGATTTTCTTGTAATTTTATTTAGAACAGTTATTTTTTTCCTTTCCTTTCTTTCTTTCTTCACAATCCTTCACATTAAAATCAGTATAAACAGTATAGCATTAATATAATTTAAAGCAATGATTTTTGAACTTTTATTTCTTATTAACAACCTAGCAAAGGCAATCCTCAAAAATGTTAGCCTGACATATCTTGATATAACTTGTAGTCTTTCTTCAAATTCTTTGGCAACACTAGATTCAAAGAAAAGTCTAATCTAAAAAATGTCTTGGTTGAACAGCAAATATTGGCTTTCAACATTTAAGAGAAAAACATAAAATAGGATCTCAATGGTGCATCATCCGTCCACATGTAACTAATGTCATTTTGTAGGTTAAAAGTGTTTAGAAATCAGTGGGTTAAAAATACAGTCCAAAAGAGATTACAGGGTCTGTAATATATGGTACTTGGTACTGTAATATTCAGTGGGCCACTTCTACACTAGTCATGTAGTTCCAATAAGTGATGTTGACCGTGTAAATTTAGGCCACATCCGAGCAATACATTTGTTTAAGGCATTCTCACTCTAGGTGCTGCTGGAGGCTGTGATGGTTGGGATATTAAGCCTGAATTTTATGCATAACAATATCCAAAGATTTAGAGTCAAACCTTTAATTAAAAGACCAAAAATTGCAGGACATTTCAAAGCCAAAATTTCTAATTCACACAATAAATTATTAAATGTTGTTGTTCTGGGAAAAGGAAAAAGTGGAGACCAGAGAAGCCAACTTGGTTAATTTGTGTTTTTAATATTTAGTAAAATAGTTAAAGGGGATACACATATTTACCACCTAAACCCGACTCCACAAATCCCTTCAGGGACACTGATTAAAGCATTTAAAATTGCTTACCAATATAGTTGTCACAATCATAGTCACACACTGTGTTGGTTGAAACCAGACACCAATTGGAGAGTTTAAATTACTGAAAATCCTGGTGTTTGTACAATTTAGCTAATACATTTCACTGGCTTTTATTTAACACTGACAGTATGATTTATAAGTACTAATTGTAAAACTACTAAAGAATTTTGATATTAATTTCTTTTCATATATTGCACAATCCTCAAATCAGAGTTTACAAAGTGCTTTAAAAGGAGATGACGAACAGATGTCCGCTCCTGAGTAGTCACAAGCTACTGAGGAACTAAGCCTCTCTTCTTGATGACGTGCTCCATTGCAGCCTTCTCTGAGGTGTCCAAATTGATCTTGTACTTGGCCAGGATCTTTAAAATGGGTCTCAGCCTCAGCCACCACTGGATCTTTGGAATACGGTGTCTGTGAAGGACAGCATTTATCAGTGGAAAAATGCAATGTGAAAACATACAAAATGTTAAAAAGGCCAATAAGAGTGTCCTACAAAAGTATTCTTGAACTTATTTACATGCTGTACCGTTGTACCCTCAAACTTTAATTTATTTTTGGGGAATGACAGAGCAACATGCATAATTGTGAAGTGGGAGGAAGACATTACATGGGCCAGTCAAAGTCCAAACTGATATCCAATTGAGAATCTGTGGCAAGACTTTGACACTCTCCACTCAATTTGACAAAAGAACAATGTGTAAAAAGTCTTTAGATGGGCAAAGCTGGTACAGACAAAATGTTTTGAAAACCAGGTATAATTTTCCTCAGTTTTATTATAATGTAGTATTTTGTGTTGGTCTATTACGTAAAAGTACGTGTAACATCAAAAATTGTATACTCTAAAGTGTTTTAATATAGGGCACTGTAAGTAAAGGTTTAATGCTCCTACTCAATGTCACTCTCAGCTTTGAGTTCTGCCAAAGGCTGGAACACCAACGCTCTTTTCCTCATTCCCAGCACACAGGCAGTTTCTTTAGAGTTGGCAAAGATGCGACCTGGAGATTTGTTTTAAAAACAGAAATCATAGTTTCTCCTCAGCGCCAGACAAAAAGAGCACCAGATACTTTATGAAAATAATAGAAAAAACACCAGAAGTCAGTAAAATGTCTTCTGTTTTCAAACACTTGGCCCTCACCGTGCCTGTAGCATTCTTTCAGCTTGTCAGTCAACCAAAGGACAGACTTGACCCCCATCTTTGTGCCAAAGTTCCTATCAAAAGGACTGGGTGTCCCACCCTAATTGGGAAAAATAACGTATCATTCACAGTGGTTGCTAAGTCATGAGAAGTGGAGCAACAAGCAGAGGATAAGAGACAAACCTGCTGCATGTGACCAAGAACGTTTTTCCTGCAGTCAAACACACCCTTTCCCTCCTCTGAATACAGGTTGAAGATAAAATCAGTGGTGTAGTTTGCATTGCATTTCTCATTTCTAAAACAAGAGTAGACATACAGAGAAGACGTGAACACCAAATAATCAACGTGAATGTAAGTAGGATGAAGGAATTGATAGTTTTAATTCCTACAAACCTCAGAATGAGTCCTCTCTTCACTGTTGTCTTCATCTTTTCCACCAGATGATCCACGTTCAGCTACAAACAAATCATCAATCAGACTGATTGAAAAATATCTACCTGTTGGATGTTTAGTTTGGCATACCTCCAGGTCATGAATGTTGAATGGTTCCTCGTAAATGTAGGCCGCATCTGCTCCAGATGCCAACCCAGCCATGGTGGCCAGGTAACCACAATATCCCCCCATGGTCTCAACAATGAACACTCTCCTCTTGGTGCCAGCAGCAGACTGCTTAATCCGGTCACATGTCTGCAGAATGTGACCAAGTAACAGGATACAACAAAACGATGAAAAGGACTTGATTGTTTGTGGATTACTTCATGCTTGTGCTCAATAAGATGTTTACCATGGTTATGGTGTTGAGGGCTGTGTCTGCACCTATGCTGAAGTCAGATCCAGGAACATTGTTGGAGACGGTAGCTGGAACAACGACAAGGGGAATACACAGTTCCTCATACTTCTCTCTAGCTTCCACCATCTCCAGACCACCCAGGAACGCCTGTCAGGAGGAAAGCCGTAGCTCAGAAGGACATCTCTTTTTTTTTAGCATTTGCAATCCAGGTCAAGTTTTACATACAAGTTTACATACACTCCTTATTGGCATGAAATTGGGGTCTTTCATTGATGGATTTAAACCTTTCTTTTTCTAGGATGGAATGATAATACAAAATATATCTTCAATGAATTAAAAAAGATTTGGGTGCAGAGGTTTGATTGTTTTGGGGAATTTTCTGCAGACCAAATAGGGTGAAAATTATACAAATAGATTCAACTATATACATACAGGGGTTGGACAATGAAATTGAAACACCTGGTTTTAGACCACAATAATTTATTAGTATGGTGTAGGGCCTCCTTTTGCGGCCAATACAGCGTCAATTCGTCTTGGGAATGACATATACAAGTC
>JAHUTJ010000969.1:0-24148 GCA_036250325.1 Characodon lateralis
CCTCTGGCCCTTGGCTGCGTCTAGAAATCCTGTCCATAAAAGTTATGAACAGGACCGGTGACAAAGGGCAGCCCTGCCGGAGTCCAACATGCACCGGGAACAGGTCCGACTTAGTGCCGGCAATGCGTACCAAACTGCTGCTCCTCTTGTACAGGGACCGGATGGCCCCTAATAAAGGGCCCCCGATTCCATACTCCTGGAACACCCCCAGAGGGCATCATGAGGGACACAGTTGAATGCTTTCTCCAGGTCCACAAAACACGTGTGAACCGGTTGGGCAAACTCCCATGAACCCCTCGAGTACCCTGTAGAGGGTATAGAGCTGGTCCAGTGTTCCACGCAGAAAATCAATGAAGAATCAATATGTGATCTTATTCTCTAGGGCATTTGGGTCATGTAGAAAGACAGCGATCCAAACCACTGCAGTAAGTCCACCTCTGAATGGCTTAATAATACAAAAAATAAAGTTGTAGAGTGGCCTAGTCAAAGCATGCACATACATCCAATTCAGATAATGTGGTCAGACCTTAGAGGGACCGTTCATGCTTGAAAACCTTCCAATATGGTAACACTTGTTGCTAGATGGTACTACCAATTATTAGGTTTAGTGACCATTTACATTTCAAATAGGGCCAGACTGCTTTGAATACATTTTTTCTCTCAACCGATAATTATTGTCTCATATAAAAAAAACAAATTTAAAAAAAAGATAAAACATTTAATTGTAACAAAAGGGCCAAAACAGAATAACTCTGTAAGGGGACACACACTTATTCACAGCAACCAATGTTTTATTTGAGATTTGGAATTATTAATTAGTAATTCTCCAATGTGTTTGAACTAACTTAGTGAAATCATAGCTGTGTTGTCTTGTAAAATTTGAAAATGATGCAAAACACGATGATGTCGTCAGGCAACATCTGACCTAAGTTTCAACATCGGCTCACTGACAGTGGCCTAAGGGTTTGGGAAATGTATCTTTAGATGTTGATAAATAAACAGCAGAATGGGATTTGTTGGGGATTTGTACTCAAAGGATACAATGAAAAGTCTTTTCAACAAGAAGAGGATGGGAGCAGCATTGATCATATTTGTTTTTACTGGATAAGGTGAAACAGTGTTGCCATGGCTTACACAAAGGGAGATAATGTACAACTATTTGAGCGTGAAATGCCAGAATCTTAAAATTAATTGATTGTCTGATTGATACTGTTCATGAAGATCTGCTACAACCAGCAATTTTAACGTAAAGGGCAACCATCCAATTGAAATGTAACTCATGAACTTAGACGTTATGGCAGTAAAGAACTGTTAATTGTTCTGTCAGAACAGGATTTATGCCATACCTGTCCAGTGATCGTCCCTTTCAAAAAGCAAACACTGCAACCAGGCTCATTTTACAATTGTTTATTCACTCAACATCATATATTCATTCATATTCCTGTCTTCCTGCTAACACTATACACAACAGCTTTTCAGCTCTTCTTGCTATATCCTAAACTATGACAAAAATGTGTCTGTACCTTCTTATTCCCTTTTTAGGAATGGGACAGAAGGCTCTTTCCATCACTTTTTATAAAAAAAAAAAATCTGCCAGGTTGAGGTTCATGTCTAGCCTTCTGTTCTTAGAAAGTTGTCAAAATATAGGACTGGGTGAACTGGAAAGATTCACTGCTGGTTGATGACATGCTCCGTTATGTAAGGGGTAAGGCAGCTGAATGGCTAACGTTGTTGGAGGCAAAATCAGACTTGAGAGGATTCTGAAAAAGAATTTTCTAAGTCCTCCTCTGTGTGCTTCTGTCTTCGGGAAATTAGGCTACAATTAAAAGGAACATGACATTCACTTAGCTGACTGCTCATATGAATGACTAAAAACTTAAGGAGAGTAAAGATTATACAAATATAAAGGGAGAAGACAAGAAAAAAGCAAATGGGTGCTGGCATGGGAGCAGTGAGAGTATTTGTTTTAAGTATTTTAGTAAAATATTTCCACTGTAGCTCTGACGGTTGCTTTTTTGTAACCTCTTACAGGTTTTCTATTTCTGCATCCTGAGCAGTTCTATTGCCACGATTCAAGAATGGTATCCCCACAGCATGATGCTAACACCATTGTGTTTGACAGTAGCAGTGGAGTGTTCAAGGTCATGCACAGGTTTAGTTTGCCTCCACACTTGGAGTTGGGAGGTAGGCCGAAATGTTCACTTTTGGTCGAAGCTGTACTGTATTCCTTGGTCGTCATAATGCTGTTTTTCTCTAACAAATCTCTGAAAACTTCCCAGAACATTTGCCTGCATTCTGATATTGTATCACACACAGATTGACTTAATTTGTGACTTCTGAAAGTATTTTGAATTTTATTCAGGGGTATCAAATTAAAACAAAATGAATTCATATTCATATACATAATACATGCTGCAGATTTCAGATTTTAGATAGTTAAATTGTTTTATATGCTTTTCCTTCTGTTTTACAGTTATGCATTATGGTCTTTCACATAGAAGTTTAACTAAATACTCTGAGGTTTGAATTGGAGAGTAGCAGAATTTGAAAAAAAAAATAAAAAATTTAGCAAGGCACTGCAAAATGATTGTGAAATGACAGCAAAAAGCATACTTTAAATCCCATTCCATGTATTTTATTGTAGGTGTAATGTTTGATTGTGCTGATGCATTGCCTTAGCTGCCCTTAGTATCTGAATTAGTTTGCCCAGTCCCCAACTACTCAGCCCTTCCGAGCACTGATACAATCTTAGTGACTTTTTCACATTTTCAGCATTCTTTGCCCACGTTGGCATATCCTGTAAATCTTGCCCCTTTGACTCAGACAGCTGAGGGAAAAAGCCAAACAGTGGACATCCAAAGTCTTGGAATCAAAAACCTGTTGTTTAACACTAAAAAGGTGCCTGGATTGTACAATATAACCCAATAAAAAAGCGCTGGTTATATGAGACCCCTCATGCACATACTCACTTATTATCCACAGATCTCAAATAAAAAGAATAGAAAATGGACATTGTTTCAACAATGATTTAATGCGTAGCATGTCATTTTCTGCCTGTAAGCAGGGAGGTATTTTCCACATAAAGGTTCAACACTTAATCTGCTTTCAGGGCCAATAAAATGGTCTATGGTCTATTATATTTCTTGAGTGGGTACACCTGGCTTGGCAATTGAATGTGCCCACACCAATGTGTGTGTTTGCACAGTACAGTTGGTGTATGTTTGTTAACTTCAGTTTGATCATGCCCTACTTACTGCCTTACGTTGTCTGTCTAATTTATGATGTGCTGCTGGTTCATTCTTAGTTCTTGAACAATTCAACTTTTAAGTTGATAATTTCTTAGTAAAATTTGGGTGCTTGCCACACCTCATTAAAAAAACTTTATAGCAAAAGCTTGTCAAATATTTTTAGGATTTTATCACATACATTGGTTTGTATGTGTGATTTAGGCCTTGTCCATAGGAAAACAAATTTTCTTCCAAAATGATCTTTGTTTTTTTGTTTCAAAAGGTTCCCAAAAACACATTATTGTTTCTAGAAATGTATTTATCTAGATAAAAACATAGACAATTATCCAAAATACCATAGTAGCCATGATCCAAAGAAAGACTGTTTTACTATACAGCATAACTAATACATCCAGCTCCATGTCTTGACTACAGACATCATCTGGCCTTTGGCTTTATCAGTTTTAACACAAGAGAAAACATACAGTAACCAGGACAATGACCTAGTGTATGGTGATGTTTCATGTTTAGCAGTGAATCTTGGTTCAATATCTGAATAAATGACCATTTTGCCCAAACTTGCCAATATTGTGGAAAAATTTACGCAAGAGTTGTTCTCGGTGTTTGGGAAACCAAAGGGTCAAACTTCAGGCCATCTATGGAGTACATATAAGAGCACAATCCTACAGCTGTAAATTTCCTCATGTCTTTCACTTCCTGAGACACATCCTGGTACAGGGATGCCCAGCACTTATGCCTATGGCATAACTCAATCTCGAGTGACCAGCCAGATCCCTTGAGCTCTGCTCAATTGAACACGGCCAGAATCAGCTCAGATATTAACTGACATCCACAATAACTGCTGGTATTTTGACATAAGGAGGTGCATTGCCTTATTTGGAGTTTATGACCAGGATAAGCCACTGGATTGGTCTGAAGCTAGGCGGACCTATACCAATCAAGCTGTTAAACACGTTGTGTATTCTGACACCTTTCTCTTGGAATCAGTATTAACTTCTTCACTAATATTAGCTACATCATCTTGTCGGCTGGATCATACAGTGCACATCAGTTACCTATGGCCATCTATGAACTTGTTGGTAATTTATTAATGCGTCTTGGACAGCTTTTAGTAGGTACATGTACTGACAAGAGGTGCAGTTTTGGAGATGCACTGATCCAGACATCCAGCGAGCTCAATTTGGTTCCTGTGAAACTCACTCACCTACACTGGAGTATTTTATCTGTTCACCTGTTGCTTAATGTATCAAACAGGGGCCATGATGAGGAGATAATCAGTAGCATTCACTATTTCTGTTGTCCAGGAGTTGCCTCAGCTTCAACTGCAATTAATAGGTTCATATTCATCATCATAATATAACATTATAAATGTAAAAATACCATGTAGAATCCTGTTCACAAAGGAAATTGAGAGAAAGCATGCACACAATCTTGGAGATATATATTTTTTTACTTTACAAATTTGGTAAACACAGCTAGAAGTTAGATTTGAAACAAAATTCTTGATTGTTGTTAGATTTATATAGATTTCCCCAAAATATAAAAATTTTGGGGAAAAACAAATCAAGAAGGTGCTTTTGAGTTTGTTGACGGTCCCACTGAGATGAGATAAAGCATCCAGTTCTTTCAATGAAAACAGGATTGTGATTCCACAAAAACAGGGTTTAGAAAAGCTTGAAAATAAGGATAGCATTGATTGCTGTACAAAGTGAAAGGTCTATTCTGTTTTTTGTCACAAAGAAGTTAAATTTAGCTCATGCACACTGTCCTCTCATTGAACCTTCCACTTTTTTTCTCTGTGGCCATCTGATCCAACAAGCTCTTTTTCTGTCTCCTTCGTGTTTTCATCTTCCAACTTGTTACTAAATGTGAGGTGGTGATTTGTGTGTCAGTGAAATCAGACATGCTTGGAAATGTTTTCTCTTGGTTTCCCAGGACCTGCTGTTTGATGAGCTTCCAGCTCCCTCTTATGATATCAAGAAAGGATCTGCTCTGATGGTAAACATTTTTCCTTCAGCCATTGGTCTTTCACTGTGACCTGACAAGCATGGAAATAAGGGTGGAATTGGGGGATTTAGTTTGGACCTCAACCTTTAAATGCAGTTCAAAACAAAATATGCTTTTGTAATATTAAACACGCAGGAAGAATATGTTGGTCTCACTGCGACAGTTCAGTTTCACTCTATATGGACTTGGCTTCTGAAGGATCAACACAATGTAATTCTTTGGATTCAGCAGAGTTCAAATCAGTTGCTGGCTGACAAGTACCAGCTCAACTGTCTGCCTTTAGAATTACTCACATGGGTATTATTTTCCTTTGTACAGGAGAACTTGTGCAACACTCAGGAAAACACCTAAAACCAATGCATGTTGACGCTCACACTGTTTCTATTACATTTCAAAGCCGCAACAAGACGTCTTCTCACCTCGCAGAACCTGGCAGTAGGAAGTGCATTGCAGTTTGTCCAATGTAAGTGTTTTTATAATCTCTGAAGAGGAATGGAGAGATGTAAGCCCATACTACCAGCAAAAGAAACAAACAAATAAAACAGAGCTTTAATTGTTAGCTTGACTTGAATTATGTCAAATTGTCTTTTAATAGCTTTTGATTTGGGACACTGGATAAAACTTTTACCTCCTCTCCCTGGAGATTCCACTCTGGTGACTCTGTCTTGATTGTCTCATTTAATATTTCCACCCTCAGACGCATGCACTCTAAATTAGGTTGGTATAAAAACATCAGCCTATATATGGACACCTTTGGCTTTGTCATCATCTTACCAAATCTGCAGATGCTTGAGAAACTATTCTGATTCTACCCAATGCACAGTTTTTATGTTACAAGGAGTTCACTCAAATGTTGTAAAAAGTACAAAAATGTAATAATCCAATACAAAAATAGACCATTGAATATATGATAAAAGTTGTTGTAAATATTTTGTGCCTCACATCACAGAGTAATGTGCTATCCATACTTCCAATGTCTTCCTCTTATCCAAGATCCGGTTGCGGAGGTAACAGACCAGGAGCAGTGACTCTATGACAGTAAAGATCTGGTCCAATATTCTACGTACAGGATGTAAGCGATGCTGCTCTTCCTGTATCCAAAGTTTGGCAAACAGTTAGGGCCCTCTTACTAAAGCCCTGGAGTAAGCTTTCCTAGAAAGGCATAAAAAGTAAAGTCCCTCCAAAGTTGGACCAACTGTCCAGCCCCCTTTCTTAAAGGTTTGAACCACCCCAATCTGCCACTCTTGTCCCATTCTTCATTGCAACCCTAAGGACAGGTCAACCACAAAAATCCTACAATGTCCTGTGCCTTCAGGTGAATCCCTTCCACTCCTGGCATTCTGCAACAGGGTATCTTTTAACCACTGTAGTAACCTCTGATATCATGATGAATGAGTGCTTCTTTACCACATTTGAATTACACAGAGAATCATTTTGAAATGAAAGATTTTACAAGTAAAATGTAGTCATGCCAAAGCATTACTCAAGTAAGGATAAAAATGGATTTGGGAAAATAACTACTAAAGTACTATAGTAAGTACCTTTTTGATTTTGATATTGATTTAATTAGTAAAAAATATAATCAGAGAGGCAAAAATATCTAATTATTTTTAAATTCTGGTATTTAAAGGAGTTAAATAAAAATAAACAATAAAAACAAATTACAAATGCAGGCAAAATATACATTTCCATATTTTTCACTAAAGTTCCTGAAACCAATATTATGAGTAGGTAGTTCATGTACAGTCATATTCAATAAATTAGAATTTTATGGAATAGTTAATTTATTTCAGTAACATTTTTCCCTAAATGAAACACATTATGTAGATTATTCACACACAGACCAATGTTTTCAAGCCTTTATTTTGGTTATTAGGTTGATTTTCTGCTAACAGTTAATGGAAATTTATTGAATATGACTTTATGTTACAACTGTGCTTCCAGTGAGAATATTTACTTTTTACTGTATACTCTCTTGACTTCAAAATGGCACAGCAGACTCGGATCAGAGAAAATAATGTTAGAAGAATGAATCTTATGTGCATATACAACGTCTCATTTTACCATACACTTTCTATGTTTTTTTTTTTTTTCAGTGAAGTAATGTGAGGTGGGATGAGTAACCAGAAATTGCACTGTGTAGCTTCACAATATCACCTAAGTAGTAGTAAAAAGCACAGTTGAGTGAAACTACTCATTGAAGCACTTTTTTTCAAAATGTTGCAAATGCAACTGAGTAAATATAACTACTTTCCATCCACCGCTGTTTACTGTATCAGTCAAGAAACTCACACAATTTGGAAGGTTCACTGCAGGTTGCAGAAAGTCTTTTTGCTACATAACAGCAGCTTTATTAAGTAGATGTGACTGGCACTGAGGTTTGACCCTCTTTTATCTTGAGAACCTCCTCAATGCTTTGTGGTATACATTTAACAAGTTGAAAGAGACATTTCCAAAATTGTGTTCCAGATGACAAGTCGAATAAATCAGTTGCTGCAGATTTTTTAGCTACAAATGAATGTGCTCTGTTGGATAAAAATAACTGACTGTGGATGCCATTGGATTACAGTGAACATTTTTTCTTGTTCAAAACTGCACCTTGATATGACCCAGGATTTGTGATGAGGTGCATTATCCTGCTGTTAGAAAAGGATGGACATGATCAGCAACAACACTCTGGAAAACCAAGTGTCATTTAAAGGATTTTTGTTTGTACTAAGAGGTCGAAAGTGTGCCAAGAAAATATCCCTCACACCAGTACATCACTGCCACCAGTCTGAACTGATACAAGGCAGAATTAATCTATGCTTTTATGTTGTTTATGCCAAATCCTGAACAAAGCATTTTAATATTGCAGCTGATGTCAAGATCCATCGAACCAGGTAGTGGCAGGAGTGGTACCCAATGTAGTCATCTGTCGCTTCGAAATGTGATGACTTGTGCATTTAAAGGTGGTATTCTGCATACCACAGGTATGCAGAATACCACCTTGCTGCTTTTCTATTATCTCGAACTGGTCTACCTGACCTTTGACATTAAGAAGACACATGGCAAATTGGTGCCATGTTATTGGCTCATTCTTTATTTGTGTTAGCAAGCAATAGGGAGTGTATTTTAAAGAGTTATTGTTTTTGAGTTCATTTATATACATAACTGATTAACTGAGGGTAAACTATGAACGGAGAAATTAAAGCATTAAACCATTTTTGGTACCTGCCTCACCCCGTGCTGTTAGCAGGTGAAGGGTAAATTGCCTCTTGGACAGATCACAGGTAAAACACAGAGGTGACTCTCATTACAGTAGCAAAGTCTCACACCCAGAATCAAGTTTGAGTCATTAGTTCAAAGATCATTCACGTTTTTGAACTCTGTGAAAAGCCCAGACCAACATGAGGAATATCATAAGTAGTAGAACATGCAAACTCAGCACCAACAGTTTAAATTATGACTACACCTTCTCCTAGACTCCTTAGTAACCAATGATGCACAGACAAATTAAAGCCTATGATAAGGTAATTGTGGCTTTTGCTCCAGGCTTTTCCCCTTGATATACGCATACAGTGTAATTCTGCACATTTCTCTACACACCTTGTCTTACTTTTTGGCAGTACAACCAGTGCTAACATTACATAAAACTTTACACCTTCCATATTTTAACTGTATTCACAGTGTAATGTATTGTGACTGTATGTCTTTGTAGGAGACATTCATCCCTTTTTTTCAATTTTGCAGCTGCTTCTATTGTATTTTTTATTTTTATTTTTTTTCACGTGGCAAAACATATGCAAGTGTTTTATGTGTGGTCTACCAACAGTGCAACATGTGGCCGTGGTTAGAAGTGGATTATTTCACTTCTTTATAATTATTAAATATCTTCATTTCCTGTACCCTCCCTCTTCTGTTCACCTCAGAGAAAACTAAAGAGCTCCAATGTCATTCCTTGAATTCTTGGTGCATAGAGCCGCTGTTTCTCTATTTCACGGATCTGAATGTTGTGGCTCGGGCAGTCTGGAATTCCTGGCTACAAGATCAGAGCCCTTGATTTATCAGGATGTTCTCTGCATAAGGCCTGTGTGTGAACAGAAAAATTATGATGCACATGTTTGATATGTGCATCAGTGTGAATTAGAGGCTGGCTTACTGATTCAGGAAGTGTCATGTTCAGATTTATCATTGAGGTTATCATCCGATGAGCGTGGGACTAATTTATGTTGAATCGTTGTCAAAAAAGTAACAGAACCTTTCAGAATGGAATAGTGATTTTTTTAGACAAGGTTTCGTTAAAGGGTTATGAGCAGTTAATATCTCCCCTGCAGTAAATAACACTCTGAAGATAACTCTGAAGTTAATAGTTATTTACACAGCCTCTATGATCTTCCTGTGAAAGTCTCAATCCTTGCTCTTGTGTTCTGTGTTTTGGCAACTGGTCTGGTTCCAATACAACACAACCAGATTAGAATAGAAAACATTTTAGAAATCCAAAAACATTCAGGTGTAAAAATTCATGATCACAGGACTCATGTTCAATTCACATTCCTGGCAGTCCTATGCTTTATTCCTCCACCACTTCTTTGCGATCCCCGTTCCCAGTTGAGCTATTGGTAAAAAGAAGCATACAGGATATTAAAAAATGTGTAAACTACAAATGCAAAACAGAGCAAAAACATATCACCTTTTTAAACTTTACAATACAAAACAACATAATTAGCTATAAAACACAAAATAATCAAATAAAAGGCCATTAGAGCTTTGGTTATCCCCAACAACATAATTGGTCCTTCCAAAGAAAGTTCCTGAACTTTAATGTAAACTGATGGGAGTCAGAGCTAAGTTTTATTTTTGAAGGAAAAATAATTCCTCATGATGACCTCTTGTACTAAGAAGCCTGTTTTATCCCAGAGACATTTTACCTAAATCTCTGGTATCTCTAAGTTAACTCATAAGGTCACAGAGCACCTGAGAACCCTGACCATGTATGTATTAAAAATTAGTTTGAAATTTAAAAAATATATATTTTTAGGCAGTTGTGGCCTTTATTATTTTTCAAAGTATATTTTTGGAAAGTAATCAGACAGGAATTGGTGTGGAAAGAGCAGGGTAAGGGAGTGCAGAAAGCATCAGCGGGCCAGGATTTGATCCCAGGACTGTCTGCGTCAAGGACTAAGGCCTGCATACATAGGGTCACGCGCTTAAACCCCTGTGCAACCAGCACCCAATACTGGTGTGTGCAATATCATATTTGCAAAGGACTGCTAAGATGCAATATTTGCAATATTACATCTTCAGTGGCTCCTTGGTTATAGATGCTGCTCCTGACCAAGATGTGACCCAGTAATTTAAATGAGAAAAAACATAGAAAGCATGAAAGTATTTTCAGTCTGGTAGATAGTCTCTCCAAATTATTTGTACCTCTGAGATTTGAATGTGAAGTTGATCTTTACAAATAAATCATCTGTATCAATCGGGAGAAGAAACCTTCTCCAAAACCTTAGCAAATGCAGGCAAAATACCTACCAGCCTATAATTACATGCAAGATTAGCTCTTCCAGATTTTAAAATTGGCAGAATTATATTTTCCAATTATTAACTTGTGTGGTAAATTCCATAATTGTTCTGGCATCTATGGCTCTCTCATACTAACTGAAACTATTTTAGGTAAAGAGTTTTATTGTGGTTCTCCCTTATGACATTTTAATGCTTTTCTTCAAAATTAACTTGAACCGCCAATGTAGCCTGTTCTAGAAATTGCTTCAGGCTATAATTTTGGATATGCTTAAAAAATAGATTAAATGAAGGCTATATCTTTTTACTTCACAGCAATTCGTAAACTCTTGTATGGGCTTTATAAATATGTGATTTTAAGAGATAATTTCTTGGAATGGGTTATATAGTTACACCAAATGTGCTCATTCTGAGATAACTGCTTCAAGAATCATCTGAAATTAAACATGAAACAGGTAAGGGAAGATACATCAACATTATTTTCACATGAAAAGCTTTACTTCTCTTTTATAGTAGTAGTAGTAGTTTATTTTCTTATGTGCCATATACCATTAAGGTGCCCAGCCCACATGGGCTTATAAGTCACACAATCATAATTCACACATGCGGACAGAGACCAACATCAACATCCTTCATCAAACATAAAGTGTCCTCTTTCGAAGATGCCAAGCTTTTAAAACATACTGAGCTAACTGAAACGCATGATATTGTAGAGTATCTTCATCACACTTATAGAACAAATCTGGACAAACATCAAGGACTTTATCAAACAGTTCATTCCTTAAAATCATAGACAGGAGGCAATGAAACAGAAAGTGCTTTTCATCTTTCTTTTACATCACACAAACCACATTTTTGGTCTTCCTCTGGGATTGAGTGGAATCATCCAAATCCTAATTTTATATATAGAACTATATATATTTTTTATATATAGTTCTCAACTGTAGGGCAACTACAATTATCACATTTATGCTTCTTGGGGGAAAATTAATCACCAGGTTTTAAACACAAAAAGTCTTTCATTCATTCAACCCATGATGCAAATGCTAAAGGAAAGGTTATGACTGGGTATTTTGAGAATGAACAAGCTTCTAACCCTTCAGGACTGACATTTCAGTAAAGAATGAGCAACTGAGAGCTTTACTGAAATGTTATTTTCACAAACAATTATGTTTTAGTCAAGTTGCTTTGGCAGAGCCATGAGGTAAGTGGTATTTTCCAAAAACAATGACAGGTTTGACAGTTGAACACGTTCCATTTTTGACAGCTTGTCTTTCCACCTCAAGAGTGAAAGATGTGTAAGGGTGCTAGCCATTAGATGACTTTAGAGAACTCAGTCACTCACCTGTGGGATCCAAGCTATGCACCCTCGACTCAATCATAAGCAGATGTTATGGGAACACACAAAAAGCCACAAAATGCACTTAAAATTAGGAGTGACCCTGCTTCAGGAGCCCCAGATGTATAGTGGTTGGCTTTTGGAGCCGAAGATTGGAGCCACTCCTGAAACACCACCTAGGCCTTTTTCTGAGGATAGATCTTTTGCTGTTTTAGAGCCTGTAAAAGAATGTAAAGCAGGTAATTTTTTTACATTCCTACATTTAAATGGAACATTTTTTATTTTAATTCTCTGAATGCAATTATAAGTTTCAAGAATCTGAATAAATTCTATGCAGCAATGTTGTAGGTGTTCTTGTATCACAGGATGTAGTTCTTGTGTTTGAATCTCAGCTGTTTGCTTCCTGTATAGACTGTGCATGCTCTTCCTAAGGGTAGGTTTCTCCTGGTAGTCTGGTTTCGTCCCACAGTCCAAACATTAGCATATTAGATTAATTGGGCACTCTAAATTACCCTTGCATGCATGGCTGTCTGTCCTCTGTGCGTCTGTTTTGCACTGCAAAGAACCGCCACCCTAGCGTGTGCCTTGCTTCTTACCCTTTGTCCCTTGAAAATATGGACCACCCCCATCTGGCCCTGCAAGAACTAAACAGGTATACAAAATGGCTAGATAGAATCATTACATTTAAAGCCAGAGTCGTAATCTCACTGCAATAACAATGAGCATAAACGCTGAGGCTTGGTCTCATCTCCTACCTTTACAGTCCATACCAATATGGTTGAGATTATGTTTGCCTTTAGTTTAAAGTTGTCATGCCCACAGTGTATGTGTGGAGTGCGTGTGTGTGTGCTGTTTTTTCCTCTGCTCAGGGCGTCACTGACAGGTGTTGCTTCACAGGTATGGCTGTGGTGGATTGGGAGGGTGACGGTCCTGAGGCCCGTCTTTGGGTTCTCCAGAGTTTTATTTTAGACCCCTCTCTAATCACTGATTTTGAGAGGTCTTCTGCGCCTTCCACCAAGGGGGGGTAATGTCATGCCCATAGTGTATGTGTGGAGCGTGTGTGTGTGTGTGTGTGTGTGTGTGCACAGGTGTTGCCTCACAGGTGTGGCTGATCAAGAGCCTAATCTACAGGGCTTCAAAAGGAGCTGGAATTTGGAGGGAGGCGTCAGCTCGTTTGCTTCACCAGCGTGGTAACTGACCGTGTGTGTAGCTCTTTGCATGTTTGTAAGCCCTGTTGTCATTGTGTTTATTTTTCCTGTTTCCTCAGTCACCGACCCTGGTTATCCAAGGTTCCTGTTCCACGTCCTGTCCAAGCAAGCATCAGATACTGAATCAAACCGATCCTGCTGTGAGTCTCCCTACCATTCCTGCCTTCAGCCCTGCCGCTCTGAGAATGCCTCTCGGAAGAGACCTAACTCTTGTCCACCTGCCTGTCCACCCTTCGGCGTTGTACACTCCAACAAAATGTTCCAGCTCAAGGACCCAATCAAAGGGAAGAAACATCAACTCACACTCTCTGCTTGTAGGTCTGGCTCAGCTCCTTCCTTATAAACCATCTCCATTTCCCCAAACCAAAATAACCCATCTCCTCTCCTCCCCAGTGAAGATCCTGATTCCTTGCCGTTCCAGTCAGAGTTCCAGTCCTGCCAGATTCCACTATCTAAATAAACCTTTTAAAACGCTGTCCTGCTCTCGTGGTTGTGTTCCTCTCAGAGTCGAAATTAAGATGCTCATTATGACAAAAGTCACAAGGGGAAGTGGTTCAAATAGTCCACTACAAAATAAAATACCCTAATGATGGGAGGTCGGGCAGTTTTCAGTTTCTGTTGTTTTGGCTTGGTGCATTTTTTTGTTACATTTTTGTTACACTTGTTTGCCCCGGTTCCTTTTTTCAGATTTTATCCTTGTCCGTCTGTGCATGTGACTGGGCACTCCTGAGTGGATAGATTCTCAGCAGTGGTGAAGATCCAGCGATCCCCAACGGTAGACGACTCTTGTTTTTTATTGCAAGTGCTAGCCTGTTCATGAGCATGACTTTAGTTGACTAGTGAATTGTTTGACACGTTTTGGCTAAACTAATTAGGCAGTGTGATCAATGGAACAAGTGAAATAACTGCTTTGATATATTTTTTTAAGTGGGGGAGCACTTGTTTTTGTAAAATATGGGGAACATTCATGGGCACATTCATGGGTCATCAGTAAACCAGTTGGCAGAACTTGTGCTGACTAGTTAACGTGTTTCGGTTTTCAATTCTTACCAGTTTACTAATCTTAAATAGTGAATTGGTGCTGCAAAAAGCCTGATAGGTGTTACCTTTGTGCTTTTAGTGTTGCACTTAGGCTGACTTGTAGGACCTCTGCTCCTACTAGTTGGGCAAAATTCTCACTAGTGTTTCAAAAGTGAGTCAACCAGTGCAGCAAAGTGGACAAATGATCATTGAAGTGTAATCAAAAGCTAGTTGGCAAAAACCATACCTGACATAAGAATAGGAGTGACAACAGCATCCAAAACATCACTGGTGAGTTACTTGTAATACTAATGTAATTTGTGTACTAATGAAAAGTGTTATTCTCTGCCACTTTAAAGATGCTGAGCTTAGAAGCATTGAAATTCGATATTGTCCGATGCTTTTTCTTAAATGACTCAGATTAATATTCTAAAAAAATTCTTGATCATGCTGACCCTAATGAATAAATATATTTTTTTTAAGTTTGCTTCTGTTTTTTGCTATGTAGTCCCCTTTAAAGTTCTGTTTTCTAAAGTTTTTGTCGCTTTTGGCTGCTTTCATTAATCTGTGGAGAATATAAATGTTCATACATCTTGGTCAGATATCTGTCTGGTGAAGCATTCTGACGGTTCATTCTGAACTCAGTCACAAAAACATGTAGATCTCTGCTGCGAATAAACCCTCGAGTTAGGGTCATAGCCATGCACTAATAATACAAAAGTATTTCTGAACACATTTTTGACCATAACCACAGACGATCCTCACACATGCTTGAGCACAGCTTAAGGAAAGACGTAAGACACAGTCTCACAGATCATCCTCTTCGTTCAAGCACACAACCACACCCTCATGTCATTCAACAAGTTTAATTTACAAGGTAACTCTTATTGTTTCCTTGTTATCCTTAAATAAATGGGCATCGCTTTAAAAAAACATCCTAATACGATTCTTTAAAGTCAAATATCGAGAGAATCTATGAGGCTGCTATTGGATCTGTTTGACAGGGAGGTTTTAAGAAAAACCCTCCTGCATGCATATCCAAATTACTTTTTGATTGTTACAATTACATGTGCATGGCTCTCGTTAAGACTCCTGATGGTTTATAGTTTACGGCTGAGTACACAGGTTCAAATATTTCTTTTTCTCCTCTTTTATGGGGGGAACATTTAATGCCGCCTCTGAGGCCTTGCTGCAGATGGTTTGAGGAGCTGTATGCTGGGGGACCCCACACTGCAGTACTGGACCCTGAGCATTTTTCTCCTCGCTTTCCTCTGTTGCTCCTGCTTCTGTATTTTGTCATGCTCCTGCCAACTGGCTCTGCTTGGCTTCTCCAGAGTTATAAAAACCGATGTTTGAACAAAAAACACTGGCATGCTTTTGCACTTCTTCAAAGGAGACTTTTCTTGGTTTGGAGCTAGTACACAGGCCCCAGCTCATGTCTCGCTGGATATTCCCTCACGCATTCTCGAAATGAACAACACAGAGGCGTAGGATGTTTGCATGGCAGTCGCCACAAATGTCAGTGATGGAAACTTAAGACGAGAGCTATGTCTGTGAAAGAAAACTACGAAACTTAACCATCAATTTATACCTGAGATGAACTGCTCTGAGTGTTCCCAGGGCTCTCATGAGCTCTGCAGTTCCCAGGAGGTTGCACACTCCATCTTCACTAATGAGAGAACCTTCCAGGCTAGACATTGTGGGCTCTGGCTTCAGCCTTCAGCCCATACTGTTCTCACCGCAAAGAAACAAGCCAAGTTATTCACTGATTTCTTTCTGACATCCCTGGCCAAAACGTCTCCAATCCCACCCTCCTTCTGCCACCACTTTTAGCTCTCTCTCCACTACTCACCCTCATCCTTTTTCTTAAAAGCTCAGTTTCTTTAAAAAAAAAGTCTAATTCCCCCACGCCGCCATAAACTCAGCATATTGTTCTATCAACAAAAAAGTTAAATGTGAAACTCGTTCTCAGGCAACCCAATCACACAGATTCAGACTCATTCAAAATGCCGCTGGGCTTGGCATGTTCTACAAGCGTCAGTGTTTACACAGCATGAGATATCTCAGGCGGACAGCAGAGAGGAAATAGCATCTGCAAAACGAGCTGGGGAAGAAAGTACATCTGTGCAAACAGCATCTATTTAGGGGAGTTATTAATTACCTTGGGTCATCTATGTGTGAGGTGGAAGAAGAAAGAGACAAAAAGAAAACAAACAGAAGTAGAAGTAAAAATCTAGCAAAAAGTATGTTCCTAAATACCACCTAAAGAGTTTGATTGTAACGTTCACATAAATTAAAGGAGGAAAGGTTTAAACATAATGATTTAGCATAATGGTTGACTTTTTTACCTCTTAATTTTAGAAGAAAGGGGTCAGAGGCTCCTCTTTTCATTGCTTGGCTTTTGCTTTCAAGAATCTCAGCAATGCCTCCCAAGAATCCAGCCCTTGTTGACTTTGGTTTGGGATAAAAGGTGCAGCCTTCTTTCTGAATGCTGATGCGAAAGGTGATTAACTGACCTTTACATGAGCCTCTGCATAGCCCGGCGCGTTGACCCAGACAGATTACCCGATGTTTCTGCGGGCTGCTGTCACTCAAGAAGCCCAGGTGAGGAGAAAAATGAGAGGCTACAAATTAGGAGAAGAATGTTGGTTGCTTGGTGACGACAGAAGGGACAATTAAAATGATAATGGAAGAAGTTAGAGATGTTTAAGGGTTTGCTTTTTGGTTTCCTAAAGTTTATCATGTCATTTAACGCACTGTTCATGAGGCTTATATCAAAAACCGCCACTGATACAGTTGATTTAGTTTTCAATTGAGCTTTAAGTTATAAGGCGAGGGTGTCCAAAGTAACTGGAACCATTTGTGCCCCTTTAAATGATTCCTTGCAGTCCCTGATCATAAGTCAGGAATTATACAAACTTGGCCAACAAGATCAACTGACCCATCACAAAAATGTCTTTCTTTTAAACTGGCAAAAATACAAATTTTTTTATTCAGATCTACAATAATTTCCATATCCTTTCTATGCAAAAATCAGACTCCTTTGTCCGCTTTTCTTTTTTCATATTGTTCATTGTTGAGAACAATATGAAAGTAAACAACCACAACAAAATTTTAATGAAAAAAAGAATGATTGGCCTGCAAGGACAATCAACTTGCTGATTTTGAAAGATCAGCAGCCCTAATTGTAATAAAGTTGATGTATCTGGACATCCAGAAGACCTCCAAAACCCATAGATTGAGCTGCTAAGTTTGAGAAACTGGTGCTTGGTCATCAAAGGGGCTCAGCTAAAAATGTACACTGAAACAATAAAAGCAAGAGGCCATGCAACATCAGTCTTTCATAGCAGGACTTTTAATGATAGTACAGTAAATTCTTTCTTTTTTTGTGAATGAGAGTGAATTATGAAACTTTGTGCACTAGCATCACTGGTTATTACTTCATGGCCTGAAGCCAGTGAATCTGTATATCTTACAGAAGGCTATTTTTCTCTCCGGTTAAGATTTTTCAATGCCAAACTTAGGGAGGAAAAACTTGGAGAAAATAAATAAGTCATAAATAACCTACAAATCTCTTTCATAAACATCAATTCAACAACCTACTAAATTAATAGTTTGCGTTAGTGAGTTGGAGTGGGTTTTGTATGTCTCTAAATGTTTTTTTTGCTAATAAATTACAACTGTCTATTACTATCCAAGCTCAAACTACACATATTTCTATGTAAGTAATATGAATAATAATCCTTAACCCATATAATTATTACAATCCATCCATGCATTTTCTCTACCTCCACCATCAGGGTTTTAAGAGCGATGAAGCTGCTGCGAGCACCCAACGAAGGAGAGGGAGAGTAAATACTGGAGAAGTCACCAGTACATAACGGGGCCAAAACAGAGATATATGAAACGAACAACCATTCATATACTGCATTTACACCTAAGTGAAATCTCAAATTGACCGTTAACATGCGTTGTTTTCACACAGTGAGAGGAAGCAGGCAAACCTGGAGACAGGCCTGGTATATGTATGTATGGGGAGAAAATGGAAACTCCACACAGAAAGGCCTCAGCTGGTGACCATCAAGCTGCTAAGCATTAGTGCACACCAGAGTGCTATTGTGCAGCCAATTACAACAGTTGATTACCTTTCAAAAAGTATTTATATCCCTTGGTTCTTTTCACATTTTGTCAAGCTACCACCATAAACTTTGATTCTATTATGGGATTTTATGTGTGATCCTAATGGTGTGGAGTGGATTTGTATTAGACCCCCAAGAATCTAACGTCTTTAAAAAGCCACCTCTTGCTGCAAATCTTTTGGGGTATGTCTCAGACCAGCTTGGAATATTTAGAGACTGAAATTGTAATCCATTCTTAAAATAAAGCTCAAACTCAGATTAGATAGACAGCATCGATAGACATACGCTTTCCAGCCTTAGCACAAATTCTCTTTGGATTTGGGCCTGGACTTTGACTGGGCCATTTTAACACATTAAAATGTTTCAGTGTAAAATAATCTACTGTAGCGTTGGCTGTCCACTACCAGTGAAAGGTTCGGACACACCTTCTGTCTTACTTTTATTTCTACCTCTGGGAACTCCTTTAAGACTGTTGGAAAGCCAATTCAGGAGACTAACTCATATAGCTCACTGAGAGAATGCCACAGTGTGCAAAGCAGTAATCAAAGTAAAGGGGGGCTATTTTTAAGAATCTGAAATAGAAAAGATGTTTTGAGTTATTTCACATTTTTTGTGAGCTGCATAATTCTATATACATTTGCTTCGTAGTTTTGATGTTTTCACTATGTATCTACAATGTAAAAAGTAATACAAATTAGGAAACACCATTGAATGACATAGGCTTTGCTGATGTAGTGTTCAGGGTCCGGTGCTATGTTGGTTTTCCACCCCAACACAGTGTTTTCCATTTGGGCCAAAAAGTTTACTTTTGGTTTCAACAGTTCATATCTTGTGGCAAACTTTAGGCAGGACTTCTTTGGCCTTTTCTAAAGCATAGCTTTCAGCTTACCCCTCTTCCATTAAGGCCAGATTTGTGGAGTGAATCACTAATCGATGTCTTGTCAATGGATTCTTCCAGAATAGCTGTGAATCTCTGCGGCTCCTCCAGATTTACCGTGGTGCTTTTTTGGTTAATGCATTCATTGTCCACCCTGTTAATTTAGGTGAAAGCCCATGTTTTGGTGGGTTTGCAGTTGGTTCTTTCCAGTTTCAAATAATAAACTGGCTAGTGCTCCATGGAATATTTAAAGCTTGGGATGTTGTTTTATAACCTAATCCTGCTTTAAACGCTTCCATAACTTTAGAACTGACCTCTCTGCTGGGTTTCTTGGTCTTAAGAATACTGTTTCTTCTCTAACAACCCCCTGAGGCCTTCACAGATCACCTGGAGATTAAATTTTAACACTGGTGGACTATTCCTAATCAGGGGTTTGGCTTAACTAGATTTTATTCAGGGGAATCAAAGTTAATGGAGCTGAATATAAATGCATGTTACACATTTTGGATTATTGTTTGTAAAAAAAAAAATTGAGAGCTGCGTTTCCTCTTCCTGCCACATAATGGTTATGCAATACATAGTCTATGACATAAAATCCTGGTAAAACAATTTGCTTTATACATACATAACTAAACTGGAAGCAAATTGGAGTGACATAGGACTATGAATAAATGACAGGAGATGCAAGACAAATTTTTGCATACATGCAAAAGTGTAACTTAATGAGCATGCTCACAAGCCCAGGAACCATGCTGCAACGAAAAGTTACATGTCTGCTGATGATAAAATTCTTAAACCATATCTCCGGTGCAATAAATGTAATCTATTTTTAAAATCACATCATCAATTAACATACAGCAGAATTACATACATTTATTGCAACATTTCTGGCATTTTCATTGCAGCGTTTGCAATTCCTATGGTTTTTGTTGGTCATACTAAAGCTCGAACACTGTATGTTAAGTTTGAATCAGCCTGAGCTGAAATCTTTTTCTCTTTCCCTGTGCAGCAGTTGATCTTTGCCTACTTGTTCCCTAACCATTTCCCTCTCTGTGCTGTAATTACCCTCTCCCCAAAAATGCCATCGGGAGGGACTTTTTCTACACAACAGCACACTCTGATGCACAGGTGTGGGCCAACAATAATATTGGGTTTAATGTAGATATCATTACATGCAAAATGAGCAGCAGAAATTCAAGGGCACCATTGTTCCTCACTTGGACAGTTTTTCAAGCACCAAAAAATGGGGTGTTTCCTTTAAGAAACCAAAACCAAGAGAGATGTGGAGGTGCCACAGTATTTGAGCTCTAATGAAGAAAAAAACATCAAATCAGAAGGACATAGAGAAAGGAACTGGACTGCATATGATTTTAACACAGCCCCTTTTAATGCCGCTCATGAAAGGCTTACCGTGAAAAAGTAAGAACAAGATTATGGCAAACTCATGCTTTCCAGAAAAAAATGGATGAAACATTGTATTAATAACACAAAGGAGATTAGCTTGTTATACATTTGTAAAAAGTGCATAGCCACAAACATGCGTTCTGCAGCTAATGTATGTTTCTGATATGTCGAACATTACTAAATTTGTTGTCAGTGGCACAACCCCTGACAATATTGGTGTACAGTAATAATAAAGTCAGAAGAGCATATTCAGAATCTTTCAGATATATAAATGGAATAATTTAGGCCACCAAGAAAATAAACTACTGTTATAGCAATTGTTGAGACACTTTCAATGGTGAATGCTTTGGACTTATCCTTAAAGATACATTCATGGCTAAAGTGTGCATGGCCTGTATTATTTAAAGGATAATTTATGATTTGTGTATTAAATACAGTTCGTGTTCTATGCACAGTACTACTGTCATATCAGAGGGCTGTAGGCAGGTTGATGGGTGTGTCTCTCTCTACCTCCTCTGATTCCAGGATGCGACCAGCAGGTGTGTACTCACAGCAGGAGCTCGGCAAGCCGCCAGGAGTGGCGTGATTCCTTGAGGCAGATGCCAGGTTGTTTTGCTCACATGAGTGATAATCAGGCCTGCTACTTCCTAGTTCCTGTGTTCTTGTGTGTACCTCTTGGTTGTCCTCTTTTCAGAAAACCAGTTTTCCAGTTCACACTTACCTCAAGACAACTTCCAGCAATCTTCTCCTGGCTGCTCCCCTTTTTCTGTCCCTGTCAGGAACCATCAGCAACAATCTGCCGTTACTTACCTGCATGTCCAAGCTCCAGGACTCAACCACCTCTCATCCCTGCTCCTGGAACAAAGAATAAGTAAATCATTACGAATAAGCACCGCTAACCACAACCTATTGATCTTAGCCTCTATGGGTATACTCACCTTTCCCCCTTGGAATTCCATCACCTATCCAGCAGTAAGTCAACTGTTTCATCCATAATTTTCATCATATCTCAACCATATCCTACATATTATGATAACAACTTACCTCATATTAGCATTCTTACGATCTTACAGATTGCACTGCAGTTACCTTTAGTTCCACACAAAATAGCTTTTATTTTCCCATCAGGGTCTTGCATTAAAAGAAAGGTTCATAACTTTGAAGTAAGGCTTGTCCTTGAGACTACATCTCTTACGGCCATTTCCAACATGTATTTCTACCAACTTAAAAAATACAATCTCAAAAATGTTATTGCTGTTTTGAAAAAAAAAAAAAAACTACTTTATAAACCTTTAAACCATTGCCACATTTGCATTGGACTGGTTGTTTACACTAAAGATGTATATAGATGGTGGCAGGCCATAAATGATCATCCATATGATATACATGATGCAGAATACAAGCATTTTAACCAGAGTAATCATCTGATTCTAAAAGGAAGTGAGTACAAAACCTGAAGTATGGGGTTCCTACATATTGTTGAAATTGCTTTCCTTTTATATTCATATTAAATAAATAATACAAATGAACACTTCAAATGTGATGCAGTTATATCTGCTTTGGGTGGATCTTAAATAAGGAAACTGCAAAATCCAGAAACTACAAGGAAGAAAGGAACCAAGAAGCAAGGAAGCAAGGACTTGCATAAGAACAGCATAATGGGAGAGAAAGAACACAGAGCACACAGTAGAAAATAAAGGGAAGGACACCAGAGGAGGAAACAAGGAAGGACAGATGAAGGTAGGGCAAATGAAAGCAAATGAGCATGATGCAAGAAAAGAACAAAGGACACAAGGAAGGAAGGAAGGAAAAGCAATGAAACGAGGTGGGAAGGAAAACAGTTTGGAGTAATGTAAGAAGGATGGACATGAGGCACAAAGAAAAGGAAGAAGGGTGTTGTGAAAGCAGCTAATAACACCCTAAGTACTTCATTGTGATTTAAGTGACTGTTATTTTATAAACTGTTGTGTTACCTAAATGTTTGGTATCAGATGGTCAGTCCTACTATAAAACTAAGGCCTGGTTCCTAATTTCCTTTTTTTGCAGAACTTGAGAATTATGAACTATGGCATTTAGCTTCAGAAATGAGAGGTTCTTCTTCTCCTCTTGGTGTTACATGCCCTACTTCATTGGTGATCTTTCTTCTAACATGCTAGACTTCAGTCATAACAGTGACAAACTAATTTAGATAACTGAAAGTAGCAAAGGAAAAAAAATCACCAACAAAAGATTGGACCTGCTTATGCTTTTCCAGCACATTCTTCATATCTTCTCACACAGGAGGAGAGGAACACAAAGGAGGAAGAGGGAACACAGAGAGGGTGAGAGTGCCATGAGATGCGATTAGCCTGGACCTCATGTTTATGATTTCTGTAATACAGACGCTTGGTTCCAGACATTCCCTCCATGGAAGGAATGTTCCTAACCAATTCCATGTGAATGGTTTAGGAGGGAACCACAGCCTATGGTCGAGTTGAAGGCTCAGTCTTTCAAACACACATCAAGAGGGAATGTGTAGAGAATGGAGGACTAGAAGCTCAAGAAGTGGGTAAAGAAAACATAGCAGAGGAACATTAACAAACCTGTCAGTAGAAAAGAGAGTGCCTGGAACCCAAAGTTTCTCTAATTCAGTGCCTTGCAAAGTTATTAAATAAAAAAAATAACAATACCCCTGGAACTTTTTCCAGATTTTGTTACATCACAACACCAAATTTCAGTCTATATTATTGAGATTTTATGTGATAGACCACAAAGTAGCACATAACTATGGGTAAGAAGGAAAATGATATAAAAATGATATAAATATTTTCAGATATAAAACTCTGAGAAGAGTGCATATGTATTTAGTCTCTTTATACTCTTGTACCCATAAAATCCATGCTGGCAATCATCTTCTAAAGTCACCTAAATATCAAATACCTATGTGTAATTTAATCTAAATATAAATTCAGATGTTCTGAGAAGGCCTCAGTAGTTTGTTAGAAAACGTTAGCAAACAAACAGCATCATGAAGACCAGGAACACGACAGAGAGGTCAGATATGAAACTGTGAACAAGTTTCAAATAGGGTTGGATTATGAAACAAAAAACGAAGTTTAGAACGTTAAATCCTCAATCTGAAAACAGACTATGCCACAGCTGCAAATTTGCCAATACATGGCTGTCCACCTAAAGCTTTGATGTAGATCAAAGCATGTTTAAATGCTGGAGTGGCATATTTAGAATCTAGACCTAACTCCAATGGATAATTTGTCTCCTCACATATAAAGCCCTTAATATCTAGCTCCATCATACATCAGAGATCTGATTGTTCCATACGTTCCTAACAGAGCACTTCGTTCTCAGACTGCAGGTTTACTGGTGGTTCCTAGAGTCTCTAGAAGTAGAATGGGAGGCAGATCTTT
>JAHUTJ010000970.1:0-24128 GCA_036250325.1 Characodon lateralis
CTATCTATCTATCTATCTATCTATCTATCTATCTATCTATCTATCTATCTATCTATCTATCTATCTATCTATCTATCTATCTATCTATCTATCTATCTATCTATCTAGCTATCTATCTAGCTATCTAGGTCATTCATTGAAATTGGGGGTTGATCCACTGAGAGATTAAAGGCTTGCTACACAATCCAAAAATTATTCTTAATATAGAACACATTTGGCTGGTCATTAAGTATTCCCTCTTAGCCCTATCCAAATTTTTACAGAACAAAAACGTATTGTGTAGTGGTCAATTTAAAACGATCTTGTCAAGGAAAGTCAATTTGTTCCATGTTAATGTGTGCGCCCCTTGCTACTTGCCTATTCTTCATGAAGGCATTTCCTGGCCACGGGCCATTTATAAGCTTGTAGCTCATTTTCAACGGCCAAGCAGGCAGAGGGAAATTATATGCCAACTAATAAGGACTCTGAAGCAGAATCAATAAAACTGGATAAAGGACTGCTTGTGGACATTCCCTTAGAGTAGTGTGACCCCGATCAAGTTTAACAACTAGACTATACCAATGGATTTACATACATATAATGCTGAATTTTCACTGAATGTAATGACGTCAACTTTGCACATCATATCTCAATTCCTCATGCTGAAAGTATAAATGGAGGGTGAATCATTGCTCTCCCCCAATTTCAGGTTGACAGGTTTCACCAGAGTAAAACTTGGAATTGAGCACAAAAGGTAAAAATTAGAAGTTGGAGGAGCAGGAAGAGATGAGTATTTTTACATATAATGTGGTAACAACTCAAATTGATTGTTCAATATGCTCTCTCATTTTTATCCCCTTCAGACCAGTTTTGTTTTTTTCTACTGAGCGAAAAAGGTTTTATTTAAATGATTTTTACTAATCTTTAGCATTTAAATAAAAGGAAAAACGAAATTTTTGCTAACTCATGTTTTTATTTGTGTTTTTGTGTTTCCATTGCAATGGACACTACAACCAAATGAGTGTACAGTGTGTTTTCACATAGATTTTTCACATAGATTTCATGTAATCACTAATTAGGCATTGATTTTTCAAACTATATGTCTGCATATTTGTCTATCTGTGCACAGGTCTGAATACAGACATGAACCTGTATGATTGTTGGTAATGTAAATTTATTAAGTCCTGTTCCCCTTAAGTAATGCATCATGAAACTTTCAAATGCATTGCCATGTTATTAATATAGTAAACTAAACATGTAACAACTAATTATACAGTTACTAAACAGTTGGCAAAGCATCAGCTTGCTGGGTATTTTCATGTAATCTGTAATTTTCCTTTCCTTCAGGAAACCCCCATATCCAAATGTGGACCGAATGCTCTAGGTACACAAACATATCCTTATTTTTATTTAGCTCTCTATAATTCCAAACAACGAGGAGTAGCTAATTTAAAAAATAAAAGGCTACAGTTTCTATGCAAAGACAACATTTTTGATCCAGAAGGGAGATATGTAATTAACATAAACAACAAAGACTGTGTCGCTAAAATATACAGTCCAACTGATTTTAACTCCAAATTTATCATAGTCTCTGTTCTGCCTGGCAAATAATTTATGGTGGGAGGAGATTCAAACCTCACTCTAAACACAGAGCTAGTCAGACTCAGCAGATAATCTGCACTTTGTAACTTGCAGTCAGTTAGTACATTAAAGCAGTATATAAATGATTTTGGTCTGTGTGATGCTTGGCATCTCACCCATCAGATAAGGAGTTAACATTTTTTCACCTGTCCACTACTAATCCTTTATAGACTTTCCAAGTAACTCTGTTATGGAGGTATATGAGGTCCACATTCATCTGAGTTCCTTATGCGACCTTGCACCAATAACAATGATGAAAAAACACAAACACCAGCTGTAAAAGTTTGGTGGTTTAACCCAACATTAGTTCAAAATGAAGATTTTGAGAGAGATGGGACCAATTTAAAATAAAATAAATAAATGATCAGCCTAATATCTCTTTTGGTGTCTTCTCTGAGGCAGCAATGGTTCATTAGACTATTGCAACATTCAAAATAAATCCAGGTTAATTGTTTCATTAAATGTAGAAAGGGCTTTTCAGAAGGTTAATTAAAAATGTGTGTATATCAGAATCAGAATCAGAATCAGCTTTATTGCCAAGTTCATGCAAACAAACAAGGAATTTGACTCCAGTACACTTTGCTCTTTTGTTCTGTTTTTGCATTACAGAATATGCAATTTACAATGTACAATGTGCACGTCTAATAAAAAAGGTGCATTTGCAACATCTGTATGCTATTGTTCTGTACTCTATTGAATGTTCATCAGAGAAACAGCCTGGGGGAAGAAACTGTCTCTGTGGCGGCTGGTTTTAGTGAACAGTGNAAAAAGGTGCATTTGCAACATCTGTATGCTGTTGTTCTGTACTCTATTGAATGTTCATCAGAGAAACAGCCTGGGGGAAGAAACTGTCTTTGTGGCGGCTGGTTTTAGTGAACAGTGCTCTGTAACGGCGGCCTGAAGGTAAAACTCTAAACAGTTTATGTGCAGGGTGTGTGGGGTCTGCAGAGATTTTAGCTGCATGTAAAAAACAATGATGTAAAAAACGTGTGGCAAACTATCAAAAATGCTTGATGTGAGATGTTACTGCCGAGGGTGTCCAAACAAGTTATTGGGTGGAATTACCTTTACACAAAGAACCAGACTGGTTTGGATATTATGTTTCTTTTAATGTATTACATCATCATTTGTATTGTTTATAGCCTTTGCCTGATATCAAGACTAGTTTAAAGAACTGACAAGTTGAAGTGTGACAAAAGAAATTAAAGTGCCGTAATTCACATGTTTATGTTTTCATCAATCCTGAGTTCTTTAGGGCTTTTCATAATCAGTTGATTTCCGTGTGTTGTTTATTATTGTTGGTGACTTTCCATATAGTCAGTTCCTTTGTGTTTGGTTTCTGTCTTGGGTTCCTTCCTCTGTGCATTTTGGTTTGTTCTCTTATGTCAGTATTTCTTTTTTGATTTGTAGGTCCTTTCATGTCTTGGTCTTGGTCTGTTTGTGTTTTCTGTGGGAACTCGTATCCCCCTCTTACTCTCCCTATTCTCAGCCTCAGCTGTTTCACATTCCCTCTGACTGTCTCGCCTGGTTTCTATGTCATTCCTCACCCCTGTCTCAGTATTTAAGCTCCTTGTTTTATTGTCACTAACTGTTCTTTTCTTATGCTTCTCTAGTTTCCATGTCCTGCCCTCGTGTAAAACCTGTAAGCTCATCTTGTGTTTGTCAATAAAGATTCAGCTCATCTTCACCAGTGTCAGTTTGCACAACGTGGCTCCATTCTAGAACTGGATGTTATCATTTTAGCAACATATAAATCTAGATAGGGGCAAGGAAAAGGTCTCACTAAAGCTAACTAACCAATCATGGGGTTCCAAAATGTAGATGAGGGATAATGCAACATAAATGGTGGGTCATCAACTGTAGCAGTTGAGATGGCTACTTCATTATATTTAAGCATCAAAAGCCATATTGATACAATATGATATATTTATATTTACATTCCTTATCAGTCTGATCTATATGTGATAATTGAGTTGGTATTTGGATGTGCACACAGCCCATATTTAGTGAGTACCTCTATTTTGTCAAGTCAAGTCAAGTTTATTTATATAGCGCTTTTCAGCAACAAAGCACTCAAGGCGCTGTACATACAGAAGAACATTACAATGATACAGAAAATCAAACAACAGAGGTAATTTAAAAAAAATAAAATAAAATAAAGGGAATAGAATGATGGATAAGAAAATGAAAGGAAAATTGGACTGAAAACATGACTAATAATGTTTAGATAACAGTCAAAGGCCACTCTAAACAAATAGGTTTTTAATCTTGATTTAAAGCAACTTAGGGTTTCAGCGCTTTTGTAGTTTTCTGGGAGTTTATTCCACATTAGTGGAGCATAAGAACTAAAAGCTGCTTCTCCATGTTTGGTTCTGGTTCTGGGTATGCAGAGTAGATTTGAGCCAGAAGACCTGAGAGGTCTGGGTGGTTGATACACTGACAACAAGTCTGTAATGTATTTTGGTGCTAAGCCATTCAGTGATCTATAGACCTCTATTTTGGGGTCATCTAATCATCATCATCTCTTATTTCCCCACTGTTTATGTTTGTATGTTTTCTTTTTTGATGCTCTCTGTGTTTTTGTGATGTCATTGTTTATAAATCAATAAGTGAATCTATATTATTAATTTTCTAAACCACAGAATCCTTGCAGGGCTGTAAATGGGTGACACAAAAGCAAGGATTATAGAGATTAGAAAAGATTTGATAAAACAATATGAAGAATGTTTCAGAACCTTTATTCTGTTTAATTCTGGTCTGCCAAAAATGGAGCATTTTTACTACTTTGTGGTTGGATCACTTTAAAATTGGACATCATAAAACTGCATATAAGAACTGTAAAACCTGGACTGGAATATTCTTTACTGATTAGACCACAGAATCCAAAGTAAACTTTTTACAAATCAGTGTGTGATTTGTTAAACTCTTACTTTCCTATATTGTCTCTGTGTGAGTTGGAAGTAGAGCTAACCCCCCTAATTCCAATCATTCTTCCAATTCTTTAGTTTGGATAACGTTACATAGTACCTTTACCATCTGATTGTATTATAGCACTCTCCAAAAAGCTATAAAAAGGCATATGAGGCATATTGAGATTGGTGACGACTTTATCTGGAATTGGGCCATCAGTTCAAATTCTGCTTATGGCCTTATGCAACCTTGGATTGCTCTGCTGTCACTATTCATCTTTTTACATTATCTTCTGAATTCCCACCCTCACTCCACCCACATCTTCCTTGTGAATTTCTGTCCAGGTCTCTGATTCTCTCACAACTCATCCATCCTAAACCTTCAATTTTATTCCTTTCCCAATATGGACCCCTTTATGTTCTCTTCCAGTTCATAACCTCCCTCTTTCCTTCTGTGACCTCCAAGCATACCTTTGCTTATTTCTCACTTCTTCAGTTCTTTCAGGAAATCATCATTCATTGCTGCTTCTTCTCTTGTTAACCTTCACTTCACACTAGTTAAACCCTTTTCCCCCAAATAATTTCTTTCCACTTACTTTGCCTTTTTCTCCCGCACTGTCTTTTTTATTTTTTTTTTCAATTTGTCCTGTTTCTCAGTTTATCATGTCCTTACTGCTCACTCATTTGAAATACCTTCAGTGTTTTATCATCTCCCCAGAGTTCTAGGCTAGCTACATGAAAACCATTCAATAGGCTAGAGAAAGTGTATGAATTAAAAAGCAATGACGACAACAAAATTGCTGCAAGGAAACCCAAGAACGAGTCATGCATATTAGGTAGACTGTCCTTTGTAGCAGCAAACAGTTGAAGGGAAGGATTACAATCAAGCAGCAATGAGTGCAAAAACTGAGCTGGTTTTGAGCGTAAAAGATAAACCAATCAAAAGGAGCTTTAGTTAATGGTCTGAGGCCCAGCAGGACCAGAGAACAAACAACAATGTAGAAAGACAGCTTTTTTAGAGGCATGTTAAGCAGCTCTCAAAACCAACTCACAGACCAAGGTGATGAATGGGTATAACCTCCCGTCTGAAAAGTATTTGTTAATCCATATACCAACTCTTGTGAAAGAACTGTGTACATAGAGTAAGGCAAAGCATGTTTATTTGTATAAGACATTTCAGCAACAAGACGATTCACGAAGAAACATAGAAAAAGCACATAGCAGTGGCATAATAAATAAAAGTAAAGTAAAGAAAAGTTGGACCACAGACTAGAATGTAAATTTCCAGTTTAGCCCTCCTATTATCCTTGACCACATTCAATGTTTATCATTGAAAAAGTAATAGTTTACTTTTTTTCTAATTTGATGGAAACAGTTGTTCCAGCATAAAATTATTATAATATTCTTTCAATGTGCTAAACACATAATGGTGTTCCTCTGGGGTCAATTTGACCCAAAGCTGCTTAATGTAGCTGTGTAAAACTTGTCTGTGTGTGAACCATGTGTGACCTAACATCCTCACACCTGCAGGTGCGAAGTTGATACTTTTGAGTTGATACATGACATGGGGGAAGGCAAAAACAATATTCGTATTTGCTGTACCATGGGTATGAATGTGTGTGTGTGTGTGTGTGTGTGTGGGTGTGGGTGTGGGTGTGTGTGTACTACTACACACCCCTACTGAAGTAGAACTGATATTTCCTCCACTGTAGAGGACGAGGTAATTCCACATGGACATTGTTTACTCATGCAAAATAACGGAGGAGAAAACATATAAAATCTTGCATGGCAGCCCTCTATCCAACTCATTCCCTTCCAAAAATGGGAAGATATTATGGTCCCTTACCCCACTTCAACAGCAGAGCAGACTTAGCGCTGCTAATAGTATCAAAATGGTTCAAGGCCCCACCATATATGCAGTCAGCCATATTGAAGACATCAAGTCATCATTTCAGCTCTTCATAACACCATCAATTGAAAATATTGTTCTTGGGATGACATATTTAGAGGGGAAGCGTGTGTATGGGGACAGTTGGAAGAACTTGACTTGGTTGGCTTGTTCATTTTGACAGGACTTTACAAACCAAGGTGAGGCAACAACAAGCCTTTGGAATGCTGAGACTGGAAGGGCATTCACATATTGATTGATGTTGGTGGTCACCAACATCAATCAATATGGTTCATTCTGTGAGAGTCATGAATGTGCACCCAAAATTAGAAAAGATTCAGATGAAAGATTTTAAAGATACACTGACTCTAAAACTAAAGGTTTGACCTGATGGTGGCACTGCAGGAAAGATCATACCGTCATCAATAGGATCAATAGGATTCATACTCTTGTGGTCATTATTGTTGTCAGTCAATTTGTGAAGATTTGGATGAAAACCTTTGAAGATCAATTTATTCTAATTTTACGTTTGGCTTGATGGAAGACAGGTCAAGGTTTCATTACAAAGGCATTATCTATATATTCAACAAATAAACAAAGTGGCTGACTCAAAAAGTTGGTCAACAATCAAGCCAAATATCCCTGGCCTCTTATTGACCCGAAGGGTAAAATGTGTTAGTAATATTCCAGGAGAATAGGAGGGTTAAATAGAACAGTCAAAGGAAAATCTAAACAAATTGGTTTTTAACCTTGATTTTAAAGAACTTACAGTTTCAGGTTTTTCTGGAGGTTTGTTCAAGATTAGTGAATGCTGCAACTCTAGTTCTGGGGATGCAGAGTAGACTTGACCCAGAAAACCTGAATGGTCTGGACAGCATTAAATCTTTAATGTATTTTGGTGCTAAGCCATTCAGTGACTGAGAAACTGACAGAAGTATTGTGCAAGGACAAACAAAAACACAGGCCACTAGTGCCGCAAAAAAAAGATTAATATTTAAAACGTATTCATTTAGGGTGTATTCACACCAGGAAAGTCCTTTGGTCCGCTTGTTTGGTCCGGACCAGGGTTCGCTTGAGTGTTTTCACACCTGCACAAAAGGTCCGGACCAAGGGGGGAAACGAACTCTGGTCCATTTAAAGCGGACCAAAGGTGGCAAGTGTGAATACACCCATAGAGAAAAGAGGAACCAAAGTCAAGGTCCTTGATTGTGTGCACAAAGCTGGTGAAAACTGATTCTATGATGGGGTCTATAATTTTACAATGGTAACTTGCCCAGATTTTTCTATTTCAACAGTGGTTTGATAATTTCAGTTTTTAAGGCCTGGGGGAGAACACAGTGACAAACCAAATGCTATGACAGGCAAAACATTTTTGAAAAGAAAGCTGTGGATAAAATATTGAGAAAGCAGGAGGAGGACTTTAGTTGATGTCTGATTTCATCCAAGCCTTTGTAGTTGATTTGGTAGAATTGTGTCATTTTAAACAACATTGGTACTCCACTTAATATTGTTGGAATTATGATTATTGATTAATTAATATTTATCAAGAATTATAATTAACAATCATAATTTGACAAGATTAATTTCTTAACCAAAATCCTCATTTATTAATCGAAGCCAGAGATGTCATCTGGTGTTGTAATTGTGGCTCAACGCCTTTGATAATTACAACCGTTAAATACTCAGTAATAATTGATAACTATTACCAGAGATGTCACTGTTTAATTTACCATTTCTGCCGAAGCGTGTGGAACTTTAACCTTATTTTGACTGACAAATCACTCTTGCACAAAATAAACACAAACGACTTCTCTTTATCTATGTGAATATTTATTAAATCACAGCCCTGATACACTCGCTCTTCCGATTTAATAATCTTCACCTACTCAAACATGCAAAGTTCTACACAAAAGGGGTAAAATATCTAACTAAACAAAATANAACAAAACAGCAGTGGGTGTGTATGAGATCAAACCAGCAGTTATGGCAGTTATGGCAAAATAAAAGGGGAATATGGTTGAACGAAGCTTTGGGTGCGCCCCTCCCAAAGTGTAGCTCAGCGGGACACAGGCAGTCATAAACCTTCCCCCAGCAAGGTTGTAAAACTCAGCCCACACAAAGGATCATAAACCCTTTTGGCGGCAAACCAGTAAAACATAAAGTTTAAGACAAAGAAAATGGTTGATTTTCACCATAAGGTTATTATAGCGGTCCAGTTTCACAGCGCACCTGCACGCAGGTGTTCGCATGGTAAAGACACACTTGCGAGACACAGCGGCCTCCGAAAGTACCAGCAAGTTTCAAAACAATGGTATGCACCTACAATTCAGAACACAGACTCTAAATGGCGACTCGGATCACACTAAAACCTCCTCTACCCTGCCCAGACTATTTCTAAGAGAGAAATAAAAATAAAGGATGGGTTTTACTTGTTGATGTCTCCTCTCAGCAGAGGGAGAGAGAAGGAGGGGGAAAGTTGGAAGTTAACGTGCGTCCACAGTTAACTTCAGGAAGAGCGGTCAATCTTCGTCCTCTAGCGAAAGGGGAAAATATGATCTGACCGTTAGGAGTCGACTGGATAAAACAAGGTGGCGATCCGTCTCCTTGAAACTCTGTGGTTTTTTTTGGTTACGTGTTAAACTCACGTCTCGGCAAAGTGAAATTTCTGGCCTTCTTATTCCAGAAACCTCTTTTATGAGTTTTCCGTTGGCCAACGAAGGAGAATAAATGAAGAATCCACGTGGAACGTCTTCTTCTCCAGAGAAAGATGCTTCAGATGTTGGTCTGGTATCCAACGTGAAAAGCAAATGGTGGGTCGTCTCATCCTCTGTTATATAGTTGACGGTGGCCTCAGGGCTGCGACGCCCCGTCTTATCAGCCGCAGTGTCCGATGGGATTTGTAGTAACGGACTGTCCCAGATACAAAATGGCCGATGAAGTTGGAAGGGCATAGTAGCGTCCAGCAACGTGCAAACTGTCCAACATTCACCAAACAAGTGGTCCAACACCTATAACTTCCTAATTATGCTCTACTTTATATTGTCCTGTCACACAAAAGCCTGGCAAAATACATTAAAGTTAGATTATAACAGCAGAAAAACATTCAGTGACATGTGAAAACCTTTGTTTTTCTATGTTGGGTCTGATGTCTACTAGATGGAATTAAGTAGCAACAATTGTGACTGCTGAAAGAAATCATCTTGTGAGGTCTCTAAGTATTTTCAACACCCCGATTCTCCTCCAACCCTCATGTTATTGTGTTGTGGACATTGTGTTCCTGTGTGTCAACAGGAAGCAGGAAGCTCAGGCTGATGGCGGACTGCCGCAGAGATAGGTGTCACCGTGTTTGCAGCTGGCTGTCATTGTATTGGTTGAGCTGCTGCTTGGACAGTTCATATGTGACAGGGGGCTGACTGCTGCGTGTCCCAGTTTCTCGAGTCAGTGCCACAAAAGAGGCCAACAGCATATGTTAGAGATGATAAACAGCGAATCCTATGCCACTTGCATGGAACCGGATAATGCTTTTCAAATCATTCTCATTCCCCAGTTTCAGCCGTTTTCAGAGCAGAAAGTCATTCTGATGACATAGCTTTTAAATGTGTGATTGTTTTTCAAGATTTAATTTTTAAATTATAAAAAAAAAATAAACCAACATTACTCAGGAAATTTTATGTTCAAGTTCTTAATAAACATACATGAGTGGATGACTTTAGTTACTGATAATAATTACATTTAAATGTTGGAGGTATTTAGTTGTCTTTGCATAAAAGCATTTAAAGAGACCAGCCAGTGATATGCATTTTTCACAAATAACTTCATAATGTTTATAAAAAACAACTGGATTGTTATGATTTCTGCTGCTGGATTTAATATTTGTGTGAAATCCACAAACTTTAAGTAAGGTTTTAAAAAGCAAAAGGAAAGCAAGCTGCTAATTGTTGACTGTGTGTATTCAGGTTTTTTATTTAGATTTTGTTAACCTTCAGTTAGAACAAAAATATGTTTGTAGTTGTTCATGCATGGAATTGTAACAACTTTTCTCCAAAAATACAAATGACAACAGGAAATGTTTTAAATCTTCTCTGACAGTCTGTAGTTTTAGTTTGCGTACATTGGTTTGTGAAGATTGGTAATGGAAAAATGTATAGAAAATATTTTATTCAACCTACAGTGCTGTTAAAATTTTTGGTCCCCTACAGAATTAATATTTTGCTTTTTTGTCACACTTAAATCTTTCAGACCATCAAACAGTTTTCAGTTCCAACCAAAAAAGCCAAAGTGAATAAAAAATCCAGTTTTTAAATTATTTCATACATTAAGAAAAAACGCAGTCTAAAACAATATGTTCCTGTGTAAAACAGTAACAGCTTCCGAAGCCTAATAGCTACTTGTGCCACCTTTAGCAGCAACAACTGACTGATCAACTCTGTGAAAACTGGCACTGAGTGTTTTGCATCTGTGTAGAAGAAATTTGTCCCCCTTTCTCGCAGAATTGTTTTAATTTGTTGGATGTTTTTTGAGAATAATTGGCTGTTTAGGATTATGCCACTGCATCCATCTGGACTTTGATTCAAAACCTTTATTTTGTCTTTTTTTTTTTTTCTTAAGCTTCAGCTTAAAACTGAGGGCCGGACAAGGATCTTCACCACAATGTTTGACTGTCAATATGAAGTTTTATCAGGAAATATCTATATTTTCATTAGAAAATCACATGTAACCTGTTGCACACATTTCAAAACGTTTTACATCTGTGTTTTCAGTCCAAATAATATATTTTCAATAAATTTGCGAATGATCAAGATGGCAAAATCTTAGGTGGACTTTTTAGTTATTTTTGGTCACTTGATGTTTTTAACCATAGATGCCATATTTTGCCCAGTCTCTGTTTTTTCTTTTTTGAATCACGAGCACCAACCTTAACTGAGGGCTGCAGTGATTTAGATGTGTGCTTGTTTCTTTTACAACTTCCTGATTAAGTCATTGGTGCACTCTTGGAGCAATTTTGGTGAGCCAGTCACTCTCACAGTGTTTTTACCGGAAATCCCAATGACTTAAACGTCCCTAGACTAAAATATATCAATGACTATGTTTCTTTAGATCGTTAAATTCTTGTCAAAATTCACATGAAATTCATGATTCAACATGGGGGCCAATAACTTTTTCGCACATGGCCAGGGTGGTTGTTGTAACTTTCTTTGCTTAATAGATTTGAATAATCATGTGAAAACTGCTTTTTGTGTTTACTCAAGTTCTCTTTGTCTGATATTGAAACTAATTTATTGATCTCAATTTAGGTGTGACAAAAACAAAAGAAAACGATGAGGGGGTAAAACCCTGAAATCAAATTCAAACTTTTGAAGGCTATATTTACTAGTGAAAGGATGTGACAGATGTTAGAAAAAAAGAACAGGCATTTCAAGACCGTCTAGGTTGAGTGCATCATTGGATTGTCATGGTCACACCTGAATTAATGCCCATCAGAGACACCCGCAAAATCACAACCAGCCTGACTCGCTGTCCGCTACACGGTGAGTCTGATTGCCATGAAAGTGTCAGCCCAACTAAGAGTCTTTTGTTTAAATGGCAAGTGGAAAATGCCAACATCTGTTACTTCCACTAAATTGGCTGAATGTGTTCACTCGGGTTTTCTCTCGATTGTTTGGAGTCTGACACTTCTTGATTGGCCCAGGCGAGAGCTAAAGTGAGATCCACACAATTTCCTGCTTTTGTCTCATGTTAGTGTGTGTGTAATCACCACTTTTCAAAAACCTTTTTTCATGTGCGTCCAAGAGATCCTGTTTAATTCCTGCCAGACGTCTAACCCAAGCTCTGTCCCTGTTTTCTTTTTTTTTTTCTGCAGTGCCGTCGTGGGCCATCGTCTCGATTGCTTTTGTGGCCATCATTCTGGTGTTAGCCTGCTGCTTTTGCGTCTGCAAAAAGTGGATTTTCAAAAAGAAAAACAAAAAGAAGGGGAAAGATAAGGGCAAAAATGCCATCAACATGAAGGACGTCATGGATGGGGCCAAAACCGAGGTAAAGACTCTAATCCATTTTTATTTGTAATTATAAACTATTATCACTCAATCCTTTGAAATGCTAAGATTATAATAAGATTATAATAAATCTTGTTTGTGTGACCACAAACGTTGAAGGTATTTTTCCTGAATTGAAGTCTTGATCCATTGAATTTGCTTCTGTTTGCTATTACTTTTTGCTTGTTTTCTTTTGTTTCTTTTGTTTCTTTGTTTTCTTTTGCACATGATGACAAAGTTGTAATATAATCACCTGCGCTAGAATAATGAATATAATGTCAATTTTATTGTAAATCTACTTTTTAAAATGCAATGGCTTCTACTGCTTTTTTTTGTATGAATTCTTGTCTCATTTATGATGCCCAAATTAACTTAATATTTATTTAAATATAAATAAAACATTAGTTTTGGCTATTTAGATGATTTGATTTTAATTTCTGTCATCTCCTGTTTATGGTTCCTGTAACTGGTTCTTTTTTGTCATATGTGGACCTGCTCACTTGTTGAAGAGTGTGAGTAGCTGTGTAATTAAGTGGTATCCACCCAGAGAAATGGCATTACCAAACCTTAAACAATTGTGAGGGAACAGAATCAAACTTAATTTTTCGGTGCAAAAGGGGAAGTTATGATTTGCAGAAAATGAATTACGCCTAAAGGGCTTCATTAAAGATTCTTGAGTGGACCCCCAAATGAAAATGTGTATAACATGCTCCAACAATACCTCTGCTATCAGAGGTAGCTTAGAGTCAAAGAAAGAAATTAGTAAACATGTTTTAAAACATCAGTTGACTGAAATAGTGCTCTTATTTAGGCCCACTTCACACTAGAGTAAGGCTATGCCGCAACTTCTAAATTAATAAATGGGAGTTGCCATTTAGTCTGTACCCACTTCCAATTTGTTCCTGTAGGGGTGTCATGTCCTCGAGAGCTTCTATCCTGCAACTTCTAGATGCATCCCTGCTGAGGCCTGATTCAGGTGTGTTAAAGGAGGGATGCGGCTATACGTTGCAGGGTAGTACCTCTCATTAAGTACAAAATGCTCCCCTGTTGGGTGTGAATTGGAAATTTGTCTTGGAAATTGTGGGTTCAGAACAACAAGCATACACCAAGCATAAGAAGTGATGAATGGTGATTAGAACCTGCTTCAGAGCTTCAAATTATTTGTGCACGAGTCCTTTCTGGACTCGCTGAGGTATGTGCAATGAGTATTGCATAAGGTGAAAGTTATTTTGCAGGGTGACACCCTTGATGGTGTACAGGAACTCCTTTACCTGCACCCTCGTAGCCCCTTGATAAGCTCGGGAAAGTGCTTATTATGTTTTATCATTCACAGTGAGGTGAATGCTGATGGTAGATGTGCATAAACCTCCCGTCTAAACAGAGAAATTCAAAAGATCATGAGGACGCATCCTACCGCAGATATACTTGTGGTAGTAGCTGATTGGGTGGCTGGGTAAAGAGCAGGGATAGACTGCACTAAGAGCAGCAGCACCATGGTTGCATTTACATTGAAATTAGGATTTCAAGGTTGGCTGCAATCCAGCTATCTTTGGTTGATCTTGGAGATTATTGAAACTTAATCTGGAGTGTAAGCCTTAGCAGTCCCCTAACACTCATTGACTCTTTTAGGACACCGCTTTCATTAGTCCCTGATATCCCTGCCATTGCACAACCAAGCAATTATTTTTAAAACTGTAATTATTTACAGTAATAAAGTGTGATTTCTCTTTTTAAAGAGCGTATCTATGAGATCTTTGAATCTGCTTCTTTAGATTCAATCAGTCATTTCTCCTGGTGTGCCCAGACTCTAGTGTGTTATCTCCTGTGTGTGGTTGTTTTAATTTGTGTTTCTTCCTTCTATGTCCTCCTTATCTGTGTTGTGTCTGATGACTGTTCGGGATGGTCACTGGCGGTAGGTTCCCAATTGCTGTTGGATCTTCTTAAGCCTGCTGCTCTGACGTTTTTTATGTTCTAATAGCCTCTTGACAACAACTACTGCTCCCATAGAACCAAATATGTGTAACTATGCATACTGTACATTTATATCTACTGTATATATGTGCGTACAACCTTCATATGCACATATATATGTATGAAAGAGACACTGGGTGCGCTTTGATGAGGTTGAACCACACAGATGTTTGTTTGTTTTTTTGTGCCAAGCTGCCAGGTTCTCCTGCCTTGTGAATCTTTTACATTTCTAATGAGAGCAAAAATAAAATGATTGAGATGTTTACAAGTACAGTGCCTTATGAAGCTGTTTAGGTGATAGACCTATATGGAGTAGTGCATAACGGTGAAGTGGAAGAAAAGGGATCAGATTTTCTTCCCATTTAAAATGTGAAAAGTGTTCTGTGCTTTTATATTCAGCCCCCTTTACCCTGATACGCCTAAATTAATCCACTGCAACAGATTGCCTTCAAAGATCACATATTTGAGTAAATAGTCTACTTGTGTGTAATTTAGTAGTGATCCAGCTGTTTTGTAAATGCCCCAAAAGAACAAATGACATGAACAACAAGGAACACAGCAGATAGGTCATGGATGAAGTCTTAGAGAAACATTTTTAAGCAGTGTTTGGTCAGTAAACACCATCTCCAGTCTTAAGCATCTCACTGAGCATGGTTTATGGTGTCATCTGAGCATAAATGCAGTTCAGGTGAGAATCTGTCAGCAGGAAAACTAATAGCTGTGTACTTTAAAAGATAGGAAAGGTCTGCTTTGCAGTTTACCAAAATCCATGTAGATGACAAAGCAAACATGTGGAAGATAGTGCTATAAACATCACTCTAAACATACCATCCGAACCATGAAACATGGTGTTGTCAGCATCATGCTTGGGTACACTTTTCTTTAGATATAAATATGAACCTGTTCAGAGTTAACTAAATACAGTGTAATATTGAATTAAAAACATGTAAGAGGCTGCTAAAGACTTCGCACTTGGCCAGAGGTTGATCTTCCATCTGTACAATGATCTTAAGTAGACTTGAAAGTGAATATTTTACAGATGCTTCCTGTCTAATCTGACTGAGCATAAGCTATTCAGTAAAAAATACTGAGCAAAAGGTTCACTGTCCAAAACGTATTGGCTAAGGGTGAGCTGATTGCAAATGCACACCACACTTTGTCGATTTTTCTTTCTAAAAGCCATGAATAATTTTCCTTCTACTTCATAATTATGTACTACTTTGTGTTGGGCTATCACATAAAACCCGATAAATACATAAAGGTTTTTGGTTGTGTGAGTATTTTTGAAATGCACTGTAAATGTTATTTTGAAGCTGGTAATGAAATGAAGATACAGACATATAGTAGCGTTCATATCTTTTCTGTGTCAGCTCAGGTGAAACTGATCACATTTTTTTTCCCTCAATCTTTTTACCTGCAACATTTTTCGTACGTGTGTTGTATCAAAACACTCGTGATTTCTAATATTTTTCTGCTAAAGGCAGAGACCAAACTCAGTGGCAGCTACCTAATCCAGTCTGTGTTGTTCAGCCTCCTGCTTTCACATGATTAACTTAACTAATAGAAGCAGGCCCTTGATGTACAGTACATTACAAACCCCTTTTTACCAACACCTTCCCACCCACCGCTGGCATGATGCTTCTAGCTACATCGGCGTAGAAGGGGGTACAGCTTTAGGGCTATGGTGACAATGTGACTGTATGTCTGAGGTTGTAACCAGACATGGGAATGAGGAATCACAAAAGAGCACTGTTTTGTATGACAGAGAATGTTCTGCATGCCAAACGATGAGAGGCACCTCGGAAAGGCAACTCTTGACTCTGAATGACTGAGAACTAGTCTTTGCCTCTTTAATCGCATGTTTTCTTTTCCTTATGGGAAACTCCCTTCCTCTTATCACCCTACCTCTCCTCCCCCCACCAGTGCCACCACCTGCCACCCTCATCTCAGTGCCAGGCTAGAGAAAGGCCACTTTCACCTCTCATCCACTGCCACTTCTCACATTTCCCAGTTTTGTTTTTTCTTGCCAAATACTTGATCTGCCTGAAATAACCATCAAAGGGAATTGTCCTTCCGCTATATTTTCTGAAAATATCTTTCTTTGCCTCTTTCTGTCCTCCCTAAGTATCTCTCTATCCTCTCATTGCTCTCATTTCTGGCGCCATCTTTTGATCTTTCCTCCCCTCAGACTCAAACACTCAGAGAATGATAGAAAAGCACCAAAGGGAACCAGGCCTGGGGCTTTAGTGCATCACAGAGCATGTCCTGATGTTAACTGCCATGTCTTACTGCTTGCTCCCCTTATCCCTTCCTCGTTTTCCCCCTTTTAAAGTTTGAAACAAGTGGGGACTTTTACAGGAGTAGGTTTTCGCAGGCAGGACCTGGGCGGGGGAACGGCTGGCTGGGTGCTAGCGCCCCGCTACAAACAGACGACACTGACTCTTGGTGGGTGTCTCCTTCAGGCCTTGAAGGATGAGGAGGATGCGGAGACAGGGCTGACTGAAACGCAGAAAGAGGCTGAGCCAAAGGAGGACGAGAAACTGGGAAAATTACAATACTCCCTGGATTACAATTTCACTGAGAATACGGTAAGGATCTGTTTTCCAAATTACTCTGTGTAGTTATTGCAAAAGACCCCTTCTCGTAAGTATCATCACACCAAACTGTAAGGTAGGCATGGGCTGGTTAACAGTATCAAGGTATCCCAAGGTTTTATAAAGCTATGGTTTCAAAAATGCTAATAGTTTCTGCTACATAATTAACAAAGAAACAGAGAAAGTGTCAATTTAACCAGAGTTTTTACCTGCTTTGTGGGGGATAGAGTAATGCAGCGCTGCCTCTCCCTCACCTGTTGCTTTGCGCTGCTGGTTATCTGGCTAAAAAGGCTTCCACTGTCTTCTCTTGTTCAAAAGGCAGATAGTTTGATCTGCATGAAATATTTCTAGAAACTAAAGGAGCTCCATGACTCTAACTAAAGTAACACTGTCCTAAAGTACTGTTCAACTTGGCGTTAATGGTAAACTTTGTATATTTTCCGCTGAGACGTCTAAAAGATACATTTACCCCACTGGGACTTAGTTTGTGGTTTGTCTGTGTTTGTTTTTTTTTCTACTTCATCAAATATGGCCCCTGCAGATATCCATCTTCTTCACAGTTTTTCCAGCAACTGAGTTTTAAAAAAGCAGAATAAGGGATTAAATCAACTTCCTCTCAGCAGATGTTGCGCGACAGATAATGGATGCGGTGCATGAACACACTGTCCCTCGCTGAGCTACCTTACTCCCTGTTATAAACAGATCTGACAGCCTGTGATTAGGTAGTGGTGCTTCTGGTTTCTGTGCACAAAGCATACTTTGTGATACAAGACGCATTCCTTCATGTGCATTCTATGAAACACACCCTCTCACTGGTCAATATCAATATTTTTTGCTGCTTAACCTGTGAATTATTCCTGTCAGTGATGCTGCTAATAAAATTACACAGTGCACACATCGTTCCTGATCAGTCATCCATATCCTTATTTCTTCTGGAGGAGACATCCTTTCATAAAAGAGATATTTTATGGACGATATTACATTTCACAGTGCTGATCTGTCTTGTACTGGGAGGCAGTGACAGCTCTCTATGAGGTTCTTGATTACAAAGGTAATGAGCTCCACCGTGGCGCTAAAGTGTAATGGATTGATGACAGCGTTCACATTTTGTGTTACTGACCCCAAAGAAGCTAGTCTTACCTCACTGGAGATCTTGGAAGTTAAGAACAGGCGAAACTAAAAACTCTAGAAGACATTGGGTCATCTTAGGCAGCTTCTGAAACCTTAATTTCTTTAGGAACAAAGAATAAATATAAACCCTGTACCACTTTGCAAAAACATTTTGTTATATTGTCAAAAATAAGTAAAATTTCAAAAGCCACAAAAAACTGCCTTAAGTGTTCAGTTGGTGGGTAGTTTATAGTTAATATTAATGAAGAAAATGGTTATTTCTAAATCCTCCCTATTTAGTCAAATGTAATTGTTCTTTTTGATAAGGTACTTACAGCTAAATAATCACAAGTTGAAGGGACTAGGCTAGTATCCCATACCATCTCATGTCATTGCAAAAGTATTAAAAAACCTAAGATTTATAAGCTTCACGTCCAGATGGAGGTGTAAAATTAGACTGAGTTCTAAGTCATCCTGTAAATCTGTTTTTCCTCATAAAATAGTTTTTTTGTAAAAGTAAATATCCTAATAATTAAAATGTCAAAACTAAGCTTCATAAACATGCCACATACATAATATTCTGTTTTTGCTTCACTTTTAAGACCCCTACTTTAAGATCTCCCTACTAATTGATGTCAGCCCTTTTAATGGGACTTTTGTCCCATGAAGGCCATAAACTTAGTAAATGTCAAGTCCTTCCAAGGAGAAGTTGTAAACAGTAGTTTCCCTGTGTGAAAATACTAAAGCAGGGGGATCAGGGTGCAGAAACATTTCCAGATTAATGTCAGGTCCACATGGCAAAGCATTGTTTCTCTCTATTAAGCACTGCAAATAGCTGCTGCCTGATGCTGGGCCTATGCACTAATGAGAGGAAAAAAGGTTTTGTAAAAAATCCGAATCATTCAGGGAGCAGCAAGGAGACTACATGAGGCAAATACACATCAAATGAACCACAAAGAGCCATCTCAGCACAGCAGGAAGAGAATTACAGCATCACTGCCACTTTCAACATCATTACCGCATTCATTGTTCTTATCAGAGGTCAGAGGCAGGCATACTGCATTGTGTCCAGTCCGAAGAAGTGGAATATAAACTCAATATTTAGAAGAGATGAATTTAAAAAGCAATCATATTCGTTTTATTATCAGACAGTCAGCTAATTTCCATAATAACTCTCACAGCCATTGTGGTAATATTACCCAGGACAGCCAATTCTTATTCTGTGGAAGTGTGTTTATCAATGCATTAAGGAGAAAAAGCCCTTGGTAAAAGATGCCCCAGTGTCTGAATTACTATCTTGTGTGCTCATTCTGGTCAGCAGGCTGCTCATTGAACTGAAGCTCAACCGACCAACAAAGGTTATACCAGCAATCCTCTGCGGTTAGTCCTTAGTTAAACAGGAAAATCCCCACAGATGTGCAAACACAGAGTCATTGTTGTTCCAGTTCTGACTCTGAGGTTCGGTGTCAGTCAGATAGTTAAATGGGTGTTTTGGGTGTTTTAAATTATTGTCTTTAGGTTTTAGATTAGCTGTGGGGAAAAAAGTAAAGAATAATAATGTGTTATTACATCTGGATTTCTTTGTACATTTTTTTTTTTTTACCAGAAATGGCAATGGGAAGACACAATGTGCAGTTAAATTTAAACCAGGTGGTTATTTTTTTCTATTTTCCTTCCATCTTTGTTTTTATTATAGTTTTATAGAAACATAATACAGAATAGGTCTGCATCAGATTTTAGCTAGGTACTGTGCTTTTTTCTTCATTGTTTTCCCATTAGGAAGCTGTCTTTAACAACTAAGTTGTTTAATTTTGGTTTCTACTTTCATCTAGATTCCCAAAATGTGTGTTTAGATTTGAATGAGATCCTTGGAAATAAAGCCATAGTACAGAAAAGTGTAGAAAATTTTATTTCAGGCCTAATGTTTTTGAGATTTAATGACCCAGTCCTTTCCAGACTGGCTGGCTAAGACTAAAAAAATGAGCTAAGGATCTTCTTTTGAATAGGTCTAATAAAGATATAACTAAGCTTCCACAGCAAACAATCTCTCCAACATGATTGGAAAAAATCTCTTGTTATCTATATTTTATCTTGTGTACGACCCAGCTATCTTTTCCAGCACTGCCTTATGTAGCTGGATGTGTCACAGGATGTGAAGAAGAGCTCTATAATATGAACCAGCCAGCTAATGAATGCACTAAATATTTGACGCAAAAAATATCAAGCATAGAGTACAAACTAAACCAGTCTTAAAAAAACTACTGAATGTATAAAAGCGGAACAAAAACAAAACCAAAATTAGGAAAGCACCACATAGCATTCTGGCGATCGACAGTCTGAAAAAACCCTCAAGGCAGAGACTGCATTCACTGAAAAGTAAAGAACATGCAAAAAGGCATATGTGTCAAGTAGATGATAAGGACCTGTGAGACAGGAGAGCAGGAATGTTCACTCACCTATCCAGAGGGCAGAATGCCCAGAGGTTTTTACCTTTTGAAAACTACTCAAGTGACACTGTTCTTTGTAATTACATGTCAAAGATTTTCAGTTACATTAACAAAAGACTAACATAAAATACATAGGAATGTAATCTGAGATGATGGACACCACAATTTTGTTGCTTTAAAACCATTAGATTTTATGACACCGGTGTGGATTTATCCAGCACTCTGTTTAAACTATATTCACTTACACGTTCATTTTACTACAGCTGTAACTATGCATGAACTAATGCTTTTAAAAAGTTATGACTGTTAAAAAAACTACAAAGCTAATAAAACATAACATATATATATATACATTTCAACATTTGTAAAATGTGCACAATGCTTGATAAATGTATGTCCCTTTAATTTATGATATAATTGACAAGGTATCAATGTCATGTTTGCTGATTTGACATCAAGGCTTTTAGATAGAAAACAGACTCTTATGTCCGAGCTCTATTCTTTTCTAATACTGGTGCAAGAATTGGTAGTCACTGCAGGGGACACAGCTTAAAAAATTAGGCAAGATCAGGCTTTTCCAGCTCAATCTACTTACTCAATGCCTGTCACTGGCAATAATGCAACTTTTAGATTGCTAATAAAACCCCAAAAACTAAGTCATAGTAGACGGGCCGTAACAATGCAAATAGTAGTTGTGCTTTGTCATGTACCATCAAGAGTCCTTTATCAGAACACATTTCCAAAAAATCTCTTAAATCCTGCAGTTTAGTCTTATGTGCACGGGTAGATAAACCGGAGTGGCATGAGGTGGTAGTTACTACCCTTAGAGAATGTTTTACCACCCCATTTAGAAGCTTTGAGTAATAAAAAAAAGGATATTGAAATTTATATTGATATTTCAGCAAATTCAGAAGTTTATAATATTTTACTATGTTAGCATTAGTTTGCTAATGGAACAGTATTAAGCACGCTAAAGCCAGCAATGTTAGCATGCCATACCTTAACTATGCTGTGTGTACATTTCTAGTTCACTGTGTTATGGTAAAAAAAACAATTAAGATACACAACAACAACATGGCCTTTTCACTTAATAAAGAAACTTACCCACTGGTTGATAGAGCATCTGGTTCAAATCTAAACTCTCCAGAAATCTGGACTAAAATCTATGCACATTTGGCCTAAAGGTTAGTTGACATCAAAATCAAGTTTTAGATATTAAAAAATGCCTACATTTAGCTTCGCTTGGCAAAAAAAATAGTCACAGCTAAGCGAAGTAAATAAATATTTGAGGTTGGCTAATATTAGTGATGGGATTTTTCCCTTTTCCTTTACAAATAGAATTTACTTTTCCATTCGTCATAATATCCAGGAGGCATCTTGTCTGGTTAGTGTTGTCTCAGTATTACTGTCACCTCTCCCAATTCAGTTAGCTAACAAGCTCCAAAAGGTAAACAGCAGTGTCACTGCATAAGTGGAAAGTTGTTTTTACTAAAACAAATTCAAACTCATACCTTTTGATATCTAGGAGAGCATCTTGTTTATCAAGCAATGCATGTTTCCATGGCACTTCACATGAATCTATGCGTCCTGTACCTTTACTGAGTCCAGCCACCCTACGGTGGAAGCTTATTTCAAGCCGCTTGTATCCAGGATCTAGCTCTTTCAGTCATGATCCATATCTCATTACCAAAGGTGAGGTAAGGTAGTGAATAAATAGGCAATTTTAACACAAATGAACCCATCTAACAGAAACACCACAGAATAAAAGAGTAAGGCTGTTGTCACAGTGGTTGCTATCTTTGCATTAATGCCTTCATTTTGAAAAATAAGTGTTACATGGGTCTAAATATGAAAGAATAAAGGGGGACTTCTGGAACATCAAGTCCTGCCAAGTCTTTAAAGTATGTGTGTTGCTGTTCATTTGATCCTGTTCTGAATAGCATGTCATACTGGAATCAGTGATGTAGAGTTCCCAGAGCTAGTTATGTGTAAGGGCTAGGTACGATACATTTTCATAGCATCTTTTTTGCATACTAAATGATCATCTGATCATCTGGGAAAGAAATTTCAGTTGTCTCTGAGTGCTAAATTGTATCACAGTTCTAAAAGGTTTTAGTTTTTGGCTGTCAATTTTATTCTAATTTTGCAACTCTTCTATTCAATGTGAACCACAAAAATGTAGCCTTATAAAGACACAATAAAGCCAGTTAGGAGAACCAGCAAACTGGAAATCTAATCTGCTCTAATCTTTCCTCCGGCATCAGTGCCTCCCATAGTAAGGTGTGACACAATGTGTCTCCTACTGATGCTGCTGATAGATGGATGGATGAAAATCAGGAGGACAGCATGCATTGAGCAATTGTTACGCATTAGGTCTAAGAGCCACTTCCTGTCTCTGGTGCTCACTGTACTATTGTCAACATTAGAGTAAATGGCAGCTGAAATGACTCCTTGTTGCCTTTTAAGATATACAAATATTTCCTCAGAGAAGGTTCTGATAAGTTAAAACTTCTTGTTCAAAAAACTTAAACCTGTTTACGTGTTAACAGTGATGAAAATACTTAGCCAAATCTTTGACAGTAAATCAACAACTTCCTGTAGTATCTACAATTATTCATAAAAGCATGTGTGTATTAATGACACACTTACTAAATCTGTTGACCCTGTTAAAAGTGCCTCATCACACGATGAACCTCACTTGCTCGATCTCACCTCCATCATGCAGTTAATGTGTACATAAGAAGTACACACACATGAAAACAAATTCAACAGGTGGTAAAGTTGAAAACCTAGACGACTTACTAAAGGGCACCATTTAAAGATAAACTAAGTTTAGATACCTTCATTGACTTTTTCCAGACCATTTTCTTTTAATGCTGACAATGAATCTTTCATTACTGGATCAACATTTTGTAAAATGGATAAAATGTCATTTTTATTTTCACATTATCTGATATCATATCTCTCCACCCCTAAGCACCACCCCCTGGTCATCACAACAATACCATTATGGATCTAGTTGCAAAGGCAGTCCATAGCTTCAATGTCTTCATCTTGTAGGAACTGCTGACACACTCCAGCCACATGAGGTCTAGCATTGTCCTGCATTAGGAGGAACCCAGGGCCAACCGCACCAGCATATGGTCTCACAAGGGGTCTGAGGATCTCATCTCAGTACCTCATGTCAGTCAGGAATACCTCCACACCATTACTGACCCACTGCCAAACCGGTCATGCTGAAGGATGTTGCAGGCAGCAGATCGCTCTCCACAGTTTCTCCAGACTCTGTCACGTCTGTTACATGTGCTCAGTGTGAACCTGCTTTCATCTGTGAAGAGCACAGGGCACCAGTGGCGAATTTGCCAATCCTGGTGTTCTCTCCAAATGCCAAGCGTCCAGCACGGTGTTGGGCTGTGAGCAGAACCCCCATTTGTGGACATCGGGCCCTCATACCATCCTAATGGAGTCGGTTTCTAACCGTTTGTGCAGACACATGCACATTTGTGGCCTGCTGGAGGTCATTTTGCAGGGCTCTGGCAGTGCTCCTCCTGTTCCTC